>BMAO01016321.1:0-33878 GCA_019973975.1 Trichonephila clavata | reverse complement strand
AATATGGATTTTTTTTTATCCTGAAAATATTACTTTATTTACATTAATTACATACAAGTGCTAAATATACTCATTTCATTAATGCTTTCGCCAATCAGAATAGGAAGGTATATATATATATATATATACGTTTAACTAAGACTATATAAGTTGTTACTGTATATTTCCAGATAAGGCAATAATCCCAACCAAATACACTTCCTGTTTTTCTCAATGTGTCTGAATATTTCTATGAACTGTATATTTTAAGACTTTCTCCGGAACATCAACCTACTATCGATCAATTATCAATTATATGGGTTTTTAGCGAAAAGGAAAATAAAAAATAATTGAACCCAAAATAAAAACACCACTGAATGACGAGATTGACAACTAAATTGGCCTCCCACTTTACGAATGAAACCATAACGTATCTATCTATCTATATATATATAAAGTTCTGGGGAAAAAACAATATGAATTACTATAGAATTTTGTTATTTTTTTTTAAAAAATACTTTAATTGGAAAAGAATTTAAATTTTTTTTTTTTGTTGATATAATAAACATTTAAAATTGTTTTCATTTATTGGTGATATCAGGCGGGAATTGTGACAAACAAAATTGTAAAAGGGTAACCAATTTATTATTAGCTAATATCATTCCCCCCTCCCTTGGTTGCTCATAAGAAGATTCAAAAAATAGCAGCAAAATGGCAGATCAAAGTTCCATGCACAACTGAAATTATTCAAAAAGGAAAACCTGAATTCATGCAATTTAAAATTTCGACATATGCCATAATCTAAATATTTTTAAAATAGAACTAGGGGGGGGGGTTACTGTCTTATCCACCTAATGGCGGACCAACCCCCATTGCACAACTGTTCAATTGTACAAATTATGCGACCCCTTTTTACAAACTATTCCTTATGTACAAATAAATTTATTACAGCATCACGAAAAACTTTACATAGAAAGAGAGAGGAAGAGAGAAAATTCATAATAATTTTTGAAAATTGCAAAACGGGTCAATTTTATTTGTTTTTATCAGTGTGGAACGGCAATATTTTCCAAGTGCAATATTCCGAAATATATTTACATAAGTAATTTGGTTTCTTAAAATATAAAAATACGAAAATATTCAATGCAGAAACAATTTCAAAAGTTTGATGGAAATGCTAACCTACTAAAAAATGTATAACAAATCCTAAAATAAGCATCTCCTCCATACTCGCGGAATGCGGTTACAGTTAAGATTAAAAATAAACTTTTGGTAAATGCTACGTACATATTTGTATAAGGTTTGTGCTATTGTGTGCGGTTTTTTAACACCCTCCCGGGCTGAAAGTAATGGAGACCTATCCATCCAAGATGTTAAAAAGTACTATGTGCCTTAATATATTTCGTTCAAATTCATTATACATTTTTACAATATTTTTTAAAATAATGAGTTATGTTTTGGGAAGGAAATGCTTATAAAAAAAGCACTGAAGCTTCTTATTACTTATTACTGCATAAAAATGCAATATGAAAAAATAACAGAATTTATCAAAAATTAATACAAAGTACCATTTTCAGGAATTCGAGAAATCATACTTGCTTTGGCAAGTAATGATCGACAAGTTTATTACTCTGCGCCTTTATTTAAGCAGATTTTCTTTCACTATTCCCACAGCAAAAAATTCATTAAATTTTTCAACTAATTTTGTTTAAAAGAGATTTTACTCAGAAATGCAAAAACTCCCCGATTGGTTTCCCTTAATCTTTCAAAAGCGCTTTTCCTGCTTGAACTCTACATAGCGCATAAATCAAACAATTCAACTGATTTCGTAATTGTCATTTTAAAACAGTACGTGAAAAAAGAACGAAAGAATTGATCCGCATTTTAAGAACAAAACTAAACCGAATATTCGTTCTGAAAAAATATTAATAACATTCATTATCTCTCATAAACTGTTCACGTAAGTCAACACATTACTAGCTCGTCTTGTCAACGAGTACCAACAAAACGCTACTGTATGCGCAATTTCCCCTTGAGGGAATTCCAGCAGGGAAAATTCTCGAGCTGACAGGGATTAAATAAGAGTATTGCTATTTCGAAAGCATTTCGTCACTATATGCATGAGGCAGCTATCACTTACTTGTAGCAAGGCAATAACGATCCTCGTATTGCCGGACTGTACCGCTATCGTGCTGATCGTAGTAGTGGCGGGTGTGCCGGACACGAAATCGTCCATCCCATCCCTACAGACGATTTCGGGGCTCGAGGAGTAAGCCGCCATGCCCCACGCGAGGAGAGCAGGCAAACGACTGCTGGGAGTAGATTTAAAGCAGGTCAGCTCAGGGAAAGGAGCGCCGCATGTTGCTGGGGAAGGAGGTGTGGAGGAAGAACAAGAAAAGAGTATCGTCTGCACCTCCTCAGGATCGGGATGCCTGGATGTGCCTCCCTAAACTGACGCCCACAAAAATAGGAGCTATTCATAGGCGGCTTTTGAGGAGGGGGTTATCAAGCTCGGCTGATAAAAAAAGGGATTTATTAGTAGGGTGAATAGGGGATCTATGACCTTCAAAAAAAATTGTACATTCTTTTTTATATTTTTTTTAGAAGAATAATGATGTGAAGCATCAGTTTGGAATTTTGGTCCTTTGTAATACGTTACCTATATGTCAAGAGTGTTTGGTCTCGCCCGCGAAAGATACTATAAATCTAAGAAGCAGAATAAGATATTAATTTTGTAAATATTATTTTTCATATATAATGATGAAAATTTAGAAGTTGATTAAATAAAAATATTACCTTTTTAAAGAGTTGTAATATATCATATTTTACTTTGATTTTTCTCTTGAACTTGTGAAAAGTAAATAATTACATTTCAAAATGAATTTAAACTATCTTCTGAGATAATGACCTTCTTTAAACAGCAAATAATTCATTAATTCAGAGAATTTAGTTTATATATATAAATTATACATTGTTGGGAAATTTTGATTAATAACTTTTGAGGAATGAGGAAACGTTTTTTAAAAAGATAAAAGTTCTACTTATTCATTATGGTATGTTTTACGTAAATTTTTAGTACAAATATCACAGCACTTTTTTAAAGACGAGATTATTTATTTAAAGAACAAGAAAGCTTAGAAGAAAGATTTTAAATACAATATGCAACTAAATAACTCAAGATAAAGTTTATTATTTTTTTTAAATTTTATTTTCATGCATTGGTTGTTGTTTTTATATACTTTTTTAACTTATTCTAAGAATTTATATTACTTGGATTGTGTTTAAAAAGAAGAAATGTTTCCTTCTTTTATTTCTATTCTTATTTTCTGTAGTTTTGAAAGTTTTGCTTAAGTTAACAACTCTAAATTCTCAAGAAATTAAAGGTAGTTTCAAAATATTTTGATTTTCCAAAATTCTTGATTATAATATCTCTACTTATTAACTTCAGTTTAAAAGTCTTATTTGATCGTTATCATTATTTATGTCAAAAAAGGCACGGATGGTGACCCTCGAATTAATTTGTAAAGATATACTTCATATATATAAAATATTGTAATGCTATTTTTTTCCTCCAGCAGCAAAATTATCGTAGCAAAAATTATCGCGTCAAAATAATTATCATATTTTGTGGCGAAAGAAAGAAAAATAGATGACCCCGAGTCAAAAAATACTATAAAATGTTAACTTTTCAAATTTAAAAAAATAGAATAAAGTTTAATTATAAAAGAAAAAAAAATTCTTAAAAAAAATATCATTTTATTTATTATTTATCATTTTATATTTATTTATCATTATATATTTATATTATCATTTTATTTATTATTTCATCAATTATTTCTTTAAAAAAATGTTTAAATTTTTGGTCAACAGGAAATTTCTGTGCTGCTTTTGAAGTGAAAAGGAAAATAAATATATTTTCAACAAAGGAATTAATATTTACGAAAAATAATAAAATTCCTATCCTTGCTTATGATCTTTTTCCTGCGTGATAATTTCTGGATTCCATTTATTAAGGACTCACTTTTGGAGGTAAATATCTCGAGCATTGTTTAGTAGGTTTTTTGGACTTTTTTCTCCATTAAAAAATGGATAGACAGAGAAACAAATAACAGACAAATGGTGATAGGTCTGGGGAGTATGGAGGATGTGACAGAATTTCCCATTTTTGTTCTGTGATTTTCTAGAGAGTAACCAAAGCAATTTGTGGTCTGGCATTGACATGGCGCTGTATAATTTGCTTTCAATTCCTCATTAACTTCTCCCCCCCCCCATTGCGTATTTTGTTTAAAAAATCAACTGGTCGATATTTTTTAAAATCAAACTGAGCTTTTCTTTGGGTTTACAAAGTACCAGTTCGTTAACAACTCACTATACACACAGTATTATATTATAGAGACTCAAATTCGACTTACATTAGAGGTAATGATCAGGAAGTAAATAACGATGGAAACCACACTGTTCTGTAAATATTAACAAAAGCATAAAAAAATTCATCATTTTCTTTTATGTCAAAGATGGAATTTTTGCGGTAAATCAGTGGCGTAACGGAGAATATTAGGGTTCCAATTGGTTAAGCACGTAATTGGCGTCAGTCAGGCTTTGAGCCCCTTAGAATCATGTACGTTACGTCACAGCCGTAAATCTAATCTCTCTATATATAAATGGATGTTTGTATATATGAAATCGCTTCACTCCAACACCGTTGAACCGATCAATATGAAAATTGGCATGAATATGTATTTTTTTGCGGAGAAGGTTTTTGTGTTATCTTGTTTTTTGCAGTTCCTTATCAGGTAACGCTACAGCCTATCAACTTCTGTACCGTTCAGTCAATCGCCAAGTTACAACGTGGTCGTCAAAAATGATTCCAACTTGACTCTATCACCAACATTTCGCGATGTTTCCATTGAATTTCTGTTATAATGTAAGGAACGGCGTTGCTTGCGAATATTATAATTTTAACATAAAAAACAACATAAAGTAATATTAACGTATTACGCATCCAGATATAAATTATTTACACTATTTTAAGCTTTCATTACACAAAATTTGTAACAATGTGTTACTTTTGCTGAGCAGAGATTAGCTTAGGAAGGTGTTTTCCAAAATCGACCCAGAAGAGAGTTACGGGGCGTTATAAATAAAAAAAAATCCTTTTTATCAGCTATTAGATCTACAGATTTAAAATGTTACAAATATGAGGGGTTTTTTTCTCAGTTTAGATAAGCAAAAAGCTTTTTTTTTTGTGTGTTTAATTTGCAATTCACGTAAAATTAACTCATTAAAAACTTCTTTATCCTTCAATCTGTATTGTGTAATTTTTCAATTCACCCGTGCGAAGAACGGGTATATATACCAGCTAGTATATTATATTATTAAAGTATTTCACTGTGATATTGTTCACTGATAAAGTTGATAGTCCAAAATTATAACATTTTTTTGTTATTTTACAGCACGTGTAGTAAAATCCTTTCCAATTATTTATCTATATTCCTTCAATGCCAAAGACAGATATTTATGTCTCATCACTCCAGATAATTTTCTTCAACTACTTCCTGTTTGACGAACGAGATTTTTTGATTTATCTAATAAATCTTTGTTGGGGATGAGAAACGAAATACTTTTCTGAGTTCAAAATTTTTGAACTTTGCGCTGTGGGCGAGATCCCAAAATTTACGTTCAAATCACGCCACAAACGATCACTTTGAACATTAAAGGTGGTACCTTAATTTTTATTAAAAAAAGAGTTTATTCTTTAATTCTTTTCAGGTAGGTTTTCACCAGAACAAATGCCCTTGTACTTGCTTGTCAACGTCCCGCTGAAATTATTGATAATGGACCTCGTAACTTTGAAACTCGGTCAAATGACGAGGTCGACATCTAAGTTGGCACCCCACTCTCCTCACAACGCCTATGTACAAGTTTTGAGCTTCGACAGATTTAATGCGCATCAGCCGATCTACACGGTGAATCTTTGATGGAACCAGGACCGGGAATCCACGTCTATAGATAGAAGTAAAGTTGACCATGAGCTCGCCCATGAGTCTACCGTAAGAGCGAAAATGATTTTGAATCAATGACCAATTTTACTCATGAATAGCAACAAAATGATTATAATGATTAATATTATTACTGCACATCAGTGGTCTTCAAACTGTGTTCCACGGAACCCTGGGGTTCCACAAGGCATACCCAGGGGTTCAACGAGTCAGAATAAAAAATCGAGAGGAAATAAATATGCATGCAAAAGAATTCACGTTCCCTACAAAGTTCGTATAGTTACCGAGTACCTAAAGCTCATTCCCCCTCCTATTCATTAAAAGTGAAAATTTTATTTTTATATGATAACTTTATTTTGAAACGCTTTTCAAACTTTTATTATAATATAATAAAAGGATATTACAGCATTTTATCTTTATACATACTTCCCAGTGACGCATACAAGGGCGTGTCCTCGGGTCCGAACCCCCCTAAGCCCTTGATTTTCTTTTTGATTGATTATAATCCCCTGTATATATTACGTAAAATTTAATTAAGTATTTAATTTTATTAATTAATGCTAATTATTCATTAATTTTTTTTACTGTTTTTGTTTTTGAAAATCGACAAAATCAAAAGAATACTTTGGGCGGTGTATTGGAGCGTGGTACGAGAATAGTGGACTTTCGACCCTGACCTCCCCCCCCCCAACTCCTTGAAAAATTCCTATACGCGCTACTGATACTTCCAGCTGGATTGTGAAAATTCTATTGTTTACTATCTCCGTTCCATGAGAGATTTTTATACTCGTTAGTTAGCACAAAGTCTTGCAAAACGAAATAGTTTTCTAATGGAAAATGCACCTTTTTTTGCATTTGTGGAAAGGACGCATATAACGAAAGAGAGGAAACAACTTATCAACATATCAACCGATTTGACGTTAAAATCAAAATTTAAGCAAGAACCGCTTCTAAATTTTAGGTTGCAAATTCATGCAAAATACACGGGATTTCTCACACAGCTATAAACATTTTAATGTCATTCAGGATATTGTGTTTAAGTCAGTGCTTCTCAAACTTTCAGTATGTGTGACCCAATTTTCAATAATAATTTTCATCACCCCCCCCCCTCCCCGCTCATACAATAACAATGTGCTGAATGTAATAATAATGTACTTTGACGCGCTAAAGCTAAAATACTACCTTAATTATGCACCGTACAAATCAAGAAAAGTATTAAATTTTGTATGTGTTGCCTTTAAGTAATGAATATTTTAAATAAATTGTTTTTAAACAAAAAATATTTTTAAAAATGTTTTATTTTCGAATTTTTGATATGCTTGTGCCCCATCTCACATAGAATTATCACGTCCCCAAAAGGAGGGGGGGGGGCTACAGTTTTAGAATCACTGGAAATATATTTCTCATTGTAAGTGGGCTACAAAAACAAAGTATAAAAACAATTAAACTCAAAATATGTAATGCGATTACATTTAATCTCAGTGACCTAGATTTCAACACTTTGTGTGAAGAAAATCAAGCTCATATCACAGTTGCTAAATATAATGCATGGATAGGTGACGCTTTGATCACAAATTAATATTATTAATTACATTATATTAAAAAATTAGATTAGAAGCTTTTAATAATAAATGCAATACTTTTTTAATTGCCTTTACATAAAACGCCTATAACATGTTGATCTACTTTAAATATTATTTTGAGATATATTCTTCGAAGTGTGTGTATAGGTTTGGGTTCCACAAAAAAACTTTCAATTTCTAGGATTTCCACGAAATCACCTTTAAGTTCTAGAGATTCCGTGAGTTGAAAAAGTTTGAAGACCACTGCTGTGCATAAATAAGTTCTAACACAATCATTAAATATTTCATTGAATTTTTATGAATGAACAGATTTAACTGCATATATTAATTGGAATTATATGCAAATGAACAATAACAAAGTTAATTATTTTAAATTTAATATACAAATGTATAAGGTAAATACCATACAATAATCCCCCTTTAAACTTAAAAAAAAGAACTATTCAGATTGCAATTCAATATTTATCTTCTTATCACTCTTAAAAATACACTTCTTTCAGTATTCAATACATTATTTTATTTACAGTTACCTATTCCATAAAATTCTAATAACAGATATCTTATCTCTCAAAATATATCAACTTCCATTGATTAAATGCATTTCTCCTCTCGTGCAATAGAATTTTTTCACAAACTGAATTTAAAATAAATATTAATATTTCAAGTTAATGTTTTCTGATATAAAAAGGGACGGTGTGTGTGTTTTCCAAAAAAAAATTTCAGGCATTTTAGCAATTGATATTGATTTTTAAGTAATCCACAAACTATGTTTGAATTGTTGCTTAAAGTATTATGTATAATTCACTTAAATCATTCAATGATGAATGATAATAAAATAATACTCTGACTAAAAACTGAGCTGAATTCTTCGTTTCCCTTTTCTTCCTCGTTTATCCCTAGTACAAAAGATTAATTTCTTAAAATAGCACAAAAATTTAGCATAGCCATAAAGTTTGCATTATTCTTTACGTTGCATAACAATTTCACCGCGGATCTAATATTTTTTTAAGAAGTTAAATTTAATATTTTTGATATGATTTTACTTCTTTTTATTTAAAATAGACAATATTAATAAAAAAAATTTTTAATTTATTTATTTAGTTCGTTTTCTTTTCTTTTACCAGAGAAATAGAGACACTGGAGTGACCCTATTTCTCACAAGTACAAATATAAAATGTTATTTTAGATAAATAAGTTATTTTAAAATATGTATTTGAGCTAAGCGGAGAAATACAAAGCAAAGTATAATTCCTGATTAAAATCCGTGCAGTTTCAATCTGCATTGTTATAACCTGCAAAGATAATAACAGAAGAGAGACAATATTGCTTGATGGAAGTGACGGAGTTGTGAAATGAGATAGTGGAGAAGACGAATTAAAAAAAAAGTTATGCGTATGTAAAGTTGTTTATATAAGTTAACGATGTTCTTGCAAGTACATATAAAGGCAATTAAACTTTATTTAATCATTACCTAAATGGTATTGTAAATTATCTGAGACATCCACAGGACGACACAAAAGTTCTTAAATAAAAGGTGAACTAACAATACTTTCCTTCCTTCATAAAATAAACAAGTAAGTATTTCAAATTTTGCGTGTTCAACCCCAAACCCAAGTCGGTGGATTTTCATAATACAAAAAATTGGCAGCGTGCACGTCGTATGATTATGCGGCATGTAAAAGATCCATTGAGTGCCTGTTTGACTTGGGTACTCTCAGCAAAATTAAACTCCTAATACGGTTTCGTATCATTAGGGCTCTAGGGAGGAAACTAGGTGTCAAAATTACTTGTGGCGATTGGTATACCACCTTTATGATGCCGCACTAAAAAGAGATACTGGCTCCCTGGGAATGTACTAGGTCTGCAAGGGTAAAGCACCAATCCACAGCCTCATTTGAAATTTAAAAAATATTTCAAATTTCCACAAGATCTTCAATTTTAGTGCTCTTAATGAAAAATATTTTGTAAATGTTTTATAGGTGAGTTTATGAATTTTTCGGAAAGATATTGGAAATGATAGGAGTTAAGAAATAATCAAATTTGGTTGAATAAAAGTAGCTCAGCATAGCAAATGAAAATTTTAAAAATTTTAAAAGTTTAGCAAGCAAAAAAAATGGATATTTTTGCTTTTTAAATTAATTACGATAAATGAAGGCTAAATCAAGGTTTTTAATTTTGTATTTTTTGTTTTAAATATTTTTATCCATAGATCAATGTATTTTTAGTGTAGCTTTAATCACATGATTTTTACAATACTAAATGATTTCCCTGCAAGTATTAAAATTGAATTCTGATGCAAAATAATAATTATTCGTCCCCCTCCCCCCTCTCAGTGAATATACTTGGTGTAAATGATATCATACTTCTGAAGTGGCAAATCTTAAGTAAGCTTGCCAACTTAATTTTATGTTCTTATCATAATAAAAATAAATAGCTTAGCTCTGATCCCATCTTATCTTAACATTCATAAAAACTTTCAATATTTACGTATTAAAAGTTTAATTTGATTATTAATTACCGTTGAGGTCTATTCGTCGAATGGAAAGGAATGTCGCCAAATGCAGCGATACACAGCCATTAGCAAAAATTGTTTTTGCTGGTTCGTAAACACAATTATTTTATTTGCTCGTACTATGACAGCATTTGGTGACGATTTTTGATTTGGCGAAATTGATCGATGGTATAATACGAAAGCACCAAACTTTCTCATCACCCTATGTTTCGGACTGTTTCTTTCCACAAGACCTAAATATCAATTTTCCCAAAACAAAATGATTTTGAGTCATAAAAAAATAACATCATTACGAAAGCTAAAATTTTGTTCTAATTTTCTAAAACCAAGTAATATACGTTCATTTTGAAGTTGGGTTAAATGACAAATTCACCATCAAGACGAAATACCCTTAAATCGGAATTTACTCTTAATAATTTGACTGTTCAGCTATGCTTTTTATGCATACTGAGCCATAATTCTTATAGCTTCGGTTGTAAAAATTAAAATTTTTTAAAGAAAATAGAATTTTGAATTTAAAATATATATTTAAAACTTCCATTTACACCATTACATAATACCTGCTGTAATATTTCCCCCCTTTTACAATTAGAATTGAGAAGTAAATGCATTAGTTATCCTCTTTGATAATAAAAGATATTCATGCTAGAGTTAAGAATCATTTTACTGTGTGTTTACTTCAAATTTGTTGGGTTAAATGAAAAAAAAATTAAATATTATTTATTGTTTTTTAAAAGAAAACTTTAAAATATTTTATTACTGTAAGAAAACGCTATTCATTTGGGGCTAGCAAAAGAGAATGTTTTTAATTTATTCTCATTTTATTTTGGTGCCATCATTTAAAAAAAGTTTCTTTGTTCATTTCTAAAAACTTCAGGAATTCCGTATTAAAACCTGAGTTTTGGGGTCGAAAAATGACACAGCGGTCATGCTGAAGGGCTATGAGCATTTCAGGAAACTGGTTTGATGGAAAACATTAAAGAAACACGGGAAAAAAATTTTTCTTTCGCTTATTTGAAAAGATTTGTGGGTTAATACTCGTTAATTTTTGCTGGCGAAATTTGAGCATCCCAACAAAATTATCCTAATATTGTCAATATTTCAAAAATTTTGATTGATTAATTATTTATTAAGGTAACATTTACAAAGAAAATGAAGGCTATTTGCAACTGATCTCGGGATTGTTATCCTTAGTCAAGTGACTAGAACGACACATGATATGACCCCTCCCCCCCTTTTTTTTTTCGAGCTTTCAAACCACTCCAGTGTGAGGACTTTACCTCGAAAGATTATACGTGCCTCAGCTCCTCTACATTCCGAATTTTTATGACTTGAACAATGACGTCCATCAAATTGTGACTGTGACAACTCTGCTAAAATTTTTTGAAAGGCTACTATTACAAAATTTTTAAAAAATTGATTGCATTTTTTTTTATAAAAAATATATTTTAAAATATTTACAAAGCTAACTTTGTTAATGTGTAGACATGAAGATGTATGCAACATCCTATGTTTTAATACAAAAATCTTTTAAAAAATACCCCTGGTGCTTGGATTTCCACAAAGTTTTTTTTTATCCAATGGGGCTGTGGATTGGTATTTTTACCATTGCAGACCTAGTACATCCCCAAGAGCTGGTATCACTCTTTAGTGCGGCGCTGTATAGGCGGATACCAATCGCCGCAGGTAATTTTGATACCCAGGTTCCTCCACAGAGGGAAGCACCTGAGCTCTGACGATGCGAATTTGTACCAGGATTTAATTTTGTCCAGAGCACCCAAGCCAAACAGACGCTCTAGGGATCTTTTACATGCCGTATAATCATACGACATGGCGGCTGTCGATTTTCTGTATCAGGAAAATCCACCGACTTGGGCCGGGGTCGAACCCAAATACACAAAGTAATAAAAATTATACATTTCAAATAGTTTGAACTACAGAAGAAAATCAAGAGATAATAAATATTGCTTAGTGAATATTTGGACCAGTCGAACGAATATTGTATTAAATTAGGGGTGGCCAATCCACGATACGCGTGTCACAGTGTGGCACAGCTGTGCTGTAAGTGGCACGCAAAGACTAATTAAAAATGTGAAAGAAAATAAATATTTTTTTTTAGTTTTATTGAAATGCGGTTGTCTTAGACAAAAAAAAAACATCAAAATTTATTTTAAAAACACGTAATTGAATTACAACAGAAAATTATAAAGGAGAAAATACTTCTTCATTGTTGTGTGAGCTGGCTTTTCAAATGAAGTGCACTCCTGAGATTTTGGAATTTGATGGAGCATGTTTTAAAATATCTGGAAGTAACAATGAACTTCCAAGTGAGTGTTTGCTACTCAAGAATGCAGATTGGCTTTGGGATTAAGATTTTCTTATCGATAGTATGAGATATTTAAATAATTTAAATTTAAAATTGCAAAGGAAAAGATTATACCTTTCTTAACTAATTGATCATATATTTTCTTTTCTCTCGATTTTGTAGATAAGGATTAACAAATTTCACAATAATGCAGAAACTATCTATGAAAGTTAATAATGCACCGAGTTATGATAGTTTAAAAAGTGTAATATCCATTTTGCAGGATTCATTCAGTGCTAGGTTTAATGATTTTCAAGATTATAATAATAATAATAAAATGTTGGATCTTTTCATAATTTCTTTTTTATAATTTCTCAGCAAGACTTTTATTGTTATCCTCCTGAAATCCCCAAATCGGAAATATTGACCTACCGGACCATACTACATCGAAAAGCAAATATAAGGAACTCAATTATATGTTGAAATTTAAAAAGGTGTACGAACAAGAAATTTCAAAATTTACTCAATTTAGGTGTCAGATATTATAGTAGGTTTGGATCAGCATGTTTTTAAACAAATGTTTTCTGTTATGAATATAATAAAATCAAAATGTAGCTCAAAATTTACTGATATACTCCTAAAACAACATAATTTTGTTAGTATCTTTGAGAACTAATCTTAATATAGATGACTTGGTAAAAAAAAATAATAATAATAAAATAAAAAGACTACAAATTCAAAAGCCACATTTAAAAGTACTGACTGTTTAATAATTATTTAGAATTAGATGTCTAAAGTTATTCATTTTTATAGCTAACCTAACTAATTTTGAACCTGTAAAAGGTTTATTAACAGGAAAACTTAAGTTTGTAGTTTTGTCTTATTTATTATATTATTTTTGAATTTCCATTACTTAGACTAGCATAAAAATGTACTATTTCCGTAAAAATTCCATATAATAAGCCTTTAAGTAAAATTTCTTCACCTTTTCATATTATTTTGTTTGTTGGAAAAGTTAGAAGTGGCACCCATAATTTAATTTATTTAGATAGTGGCACTCTTCCCAAAAAGGTTGACTCCACCCTTGTATTAAACAGCAAAAATATCATACTCAGAAGTATAAACATTTTCCTTCACAAATTGCGGTCGCATGTAAAATGACATAATTTTTAAAAAAACTGGTGGGTGGGTGGGTGGGGGGGGGGAGTGATTTATTGTTTACTAACGTCGCATTTTGAAACTATACGAGCAGTGGAGCACACACTCGGGTTCGGACCTCCCCCAAAGCCCTTGATTTTTTTTCGATTGATTATAATCCTATGTATATAGTACGTAAAATTTAATTAAATATTTCTCATTAATAATTAATTTTATTAGATAGTGTTAATTATTTATTCAATAATTAATTTTTTACTGTTTTTGTTAGACTTTCGGGCTTTCGACCCTGGACTCTCCCCCCCCCCCTTGAAAAATTCCTGAGTGCGCCATTGTATACGAGGGTTGTTGACAAGAAAAAGCCCAGGCGGACTGAGCTCACCTAAAAAGATTTAGAGTTATAAATTTTCTCCCAGGAAACAAACAGCACGCATTCAATCTTTAGCAAGCAATTTATTATTATTATTATTTTTACATGAGAAGGCAAGTTTTAACAGAACTTGTTTAAACAGAAACTACCTGGCTTCAAAATAGAAGTCATTGTCCTTAGGGGCTGTAGACCTGGTAGTTTTAAGCAATGGTCTTGTGAAGAGGACAAGACATGAAATGGAATCCCCTTTCCTACCTCCCACACCACGCCAACGTGAGGACTAGGAGCCTAGACAAATGCTGCATGTATCAGCTCTTCTATACGCAGTGGCACAAGGTCAGGTGGTGATTCAAACCTACCCCCAATTTGAAAGAAACAGCCCTGACCAAACATATAGCTTAAAGGAAATGAAGTTGCGAGATGAGTCAAGTAACCCAATTAGTTAATTAGCTTCTAAAAAGTTTTATTAGTACAGAACCCTACTTTTTGAATAATAAAGTAGATAAAGATAGAAATAGCCCAGAGATGGACAAATAGCGGCCAGCAAAGAGGTTTTTTGGGGGTTCACCAACTGTGGCGTAACGGAGAATATTAGGGCCCCCTGCAAAGTCAGTTTTTGGGCCCCAAGTTGGATCTTACAAAGGATTGCAAAACCATATGTACTTGTCTTGAGCCAGTCTTTTGGGCCCTTAGAATCCCAGGTCCCACCGCAATGCGGGGGTGTTCGTTACGCCACTGCTCACCAAGACAGTCGGGAAATTCGCTTTGAACCGAAATTTTTTTTCCCGTGCATGACAAAGATTCGTCTCGTATGTTCCACTATTAGAAAAACAGAATTCCTTTATTTCTTTATGAAGAAAACAAAATACTTGAAAGTGCTTCTACCAATATTAGAGGTCATTTGCAGAGATTGGAGGAAGAAGTCACAAGATTTCAGATTTTTAAGAAAATTGAGCCTAAATTCAGTTTACTCTATTATCCCATTACTGCTGATGTTCACAGAGCCTTTGACATAGAGTCATAGAGCCATACAGTTTGGACTTATTGACCTGCGGTCACATCACAATGAGAAGAAAATGTTTAATGCTATGACACTGACTTTTAAAAATCTTTGTATGCTCAAAAAATTTCCATGCATGAAGAAACTTTCTAGGAAAATATTCATTATATTTGGGACGACATATATTTGTAAACAAAGTTTTCTTAGCATGAAGATCAGCAAGATTAAATATAGATGCAAGTTGGCTGAAATAAACTTTCAGGCTGTGATGAAAAATTTAATAAGTAATTTCACTCCTGATTTCAAAAATATTCTAGAAAAGTGTGTTAGAGTACATTTGTTTCATTAAACTGATTTTAAATTTAAATGTGCTTGCAGCTATAAATTTACAGAGCACAATAAAAAAATAGTACAAAACTGCCACTATTTTATTTAACGCATTAATTTATTTTTATGGTGCAATTACCTTTTCTGTGTGTCATAATCATCTTAAAAAGGTGCGACCTTCCGGTTTCCTCCGATCCCTCGATGTGGCCCTCAAACCGAAACAATTGCCCACCCCTGAAGCAGCCAAATTTCAATCAAGCCCAATCGCTCGTCGCTTCAGAAATATTGGAGGAAAACCGTTCAACAATCCCACAAATGATTCATATTTCCTCCATTATTAATACCACATAGTAATTGGATCGAACAGTATGTATTATAAACTAGTAGACACAGTCCCTTTAAGATTCCGTGATTTCGAATCGTATGTTTAAAATTTGATTTTTTTTAAAAACTATACATTAGAGAAAATTTCAAACGATTTCCTATTTAGGGGGTTTTATTAGAAGAAACCAAACATATAAAAATTTTAGTATGTTGCAAATAATTTTTTTTTCGCAACTGTATTTAAGTCATCGTATTTTTCATAATAATATTTTTTTCGAACTTCTTTATACACTGGTGTGTAAAGGTTAAGGAGCAAGTACATTTTCAAAGATTTCTCAAAAACTACTGAATCAATTCAAGTAGAATTTAGAATGAAAATACTTAAAAGTATTACTAAAAAAAGATACTAAAAGATTAATGATAATCGCTCATGATCAGGATTCATGTTCACGAAATTCTACAGTCCAAAAATGCTACAATAAAAGAGCTCTAATAAAGGGTTTACTATGGGTTTGATCCTCCCTGATGGCAATTATACTCTCGCAATGAACTCTCGATAGCGTTTATAAGGTCTTCGGACTAGGAAATTTCTTAGTTCTGGAAGCGTTCAGGAAAGGGGGCAAGCGAATTGCAATTGCTTTACGAAGAGTACCCCAAGTATGCTACATGGGATTCTGATTTGAAGAAATGGTTGGCCATTCCATCCTCTGAATATCCTCATTCTCAAGGTATTTGTCGATCAATCCTAGTTGGTTAAGCGTTATTGTTCACAAAAATGAATTTGACTCCAACTGCGTTTCTGCAGATCCTGAAACATGGCTCTAAGATATCGCGTCGCTGTACTTCAGTACAGTCAAGCTGATTCTCAAAAAGACGAGCAGCTCCACGCCCCCGCCTAACATGCTCTACCCAGACCATAACACCACCTTCTTCATAGTGGACCACTTCCAAAATGTTGGAAGGAGGGTACTGCATTTCTAGAACGTTGAGAAGAATCAAAGCTCAGACTGAATTTTGACTCATAAGTGAAGAGAACGCAGATACACTGTTCCCGTGTCCAAAGATCATGTTATCTGCACCCTGTCAGGTGAGTCTAATGTTACCTAGAGTGATTTGAATACAGGCCATGGACTCATGGCATAAAGGCCCGCCTCATTGCGCCTTCAATAAACAATGTACCCCAAAACTAATATATCACATGCAGTGAGAGCACATTTATGAATTGAAAGCTGTCTTTTTTCCATTGCATCAAGCAGTTAAAGTAAAATAATGGTCGTCCTGGTTTGTGGTGGTTCTTGTGCACCCTGTAACTGGTCTTTGGATATTGTGCCCGTCTCCTGGAACAGACTTCATAATCTGGAAACCACATTTTAGGAAACACTGAACCATCTAACTACATCCGATTGGGATTGGCCGGTTTCCAATATTCCAACTGCTTTCCATCATAATCCATTATCCAAATATTGCCTTTGTGCCAATGTTTGTAAGAAATTCAAAACTAATCGTAACCTTCAAGAAACCTTCTCAAAACTAAAACCTCACCGAGAGTAGTGCTTGAAAGAATAGTTTTCTTAATTTGCATACAGTAAAAGAGAAAGATTTTGATTGGGTTGTTAAATAAAACATCTTTTCTTTACTAGGCTTATGAATTTTTATTAAAAATAACTGTAGTTTTTTGAAAAATTCACAAAAATTACGTTTGTTTCTTAACATTTGCCTACTAATGCGTTGATTGGATTGGGGAGAATTGTTTGTGCAAAGAAATATTGGACATTCATAGTTAAAAAACTTTAAAATATGTAGAACTTTAAAAAATTTGAATTAAGGTTAATTTTAACCGGAAAAATCAGTTACGTGAAAATGACAACAATATTAAGAAAATTCGGTAACGTATAGTAACGATTTATTGCTAAAGATTAACAGCATGCCATAGATTAATCGCCAAAGATTTTACGAATTATGTCAACCTAATTAATACCATTCAAAGGACAACTACTGTAAATTTACAGAAATTCGCCAAGATTCGCCAACGGCATGGGAATCGCTCGTACTGAATTTTTTTTTTTTTTCTAAATAAATTGTTGACTAAGTTATAAGTTAAAGCATTAAAACAAAATTAAAAGCCAATTTTCTAATAAAGAATGATTATTAAAATTTATTAGGACATATCAATTTGTTCATCTGCTATGCCTGTTTATAAAATTTTAATTTAGTTCTTTTTGAAGACGTTACAATAATTCATAATTCATTAGACCGTCAATAATTAAGAAACCAACCTGTGACTGAAGCACATATGACGACTCTTTCATCTTTTAAAAGTTTTTTAAGTCTTTTTTTAGAATCAGGTTTCAGGACAAGTGAAAAGAAAAAGTACTTAACCACGTCTCGAACTAGTGCCAAAATAAATATCGATGCACAAAGGCAGACTTACTCTTAGTTGTTACATTTTTTTCCTTTTTAAAGTAGACTAAAACGCCATTTTTTCCGTTAGAGTCTTCATTCTGAATTTATTATTTCTTTGATTGTAACTTAAAACTTTAACACTGCAAAAATTTACAAACAATCAATATCATTGGTGTAATAATATGGAATAATAGCAGGTTGCCAGTAGTCAACTTACGTTCAATTTTAATAGCTCAATGATATACTGATGGCCAGAAACGTCTTAAGACTTCTTGAAATCCTGGGCCCTTATGCAAAAGTGGGCCCCACCTGCGATCCTTTTAAGTAGACTGTATGTAGCAGAGGTTGGGAACCTGCGGCCTCCGTGAGTTTCTTGTGTGGCTTTCATAAAAGCTAGCACTTGTATTAATTATTATTTAACTATACAGATTACAACAGTTTGTAAATCAATGGAATTAAATGAGGAATGGCATGAATCTATGTATGTTTCAATGATTGGCTATTGGGAATAGCCAAATGTGCATTTCAAATGTTAGAACGCCACTTAGTGCAACATGGCAACACGATCAGACATGTTCATTTAGAGGATCAATTTAGGCTTCTCGTTATGAAGCTTGATCCAAATATATATAAATATGCTAACATAAATAAAAATACCAACAGTGAAATATAGAAAGTTACAACAATAACTATACATTTAATAATTTTATTTTAAGAAAAGTAATAATAAATTATTAATGTTATAACAAGTAATAATCAATCATTAATGTTTAACCTAATGTGAATACAAAAAATATTTTATATTGTAACTGTTTATGTCAAATAATTAAGAATTTAATTTTTTTATAATATTTCTATTTTTTGCAAAAAATTTTTAAATCTATACAAAAACTATAATTTTATTAAAGTTTGCATTTATAGGTGTATCAACCTATGCGGCCTCCTTTATTACTAGTTAATTTATGTGTGGCCTCTAATAGCAAAAAGGTTCCCCTACCTCTGGTACATTGCATACGTTATCAAATACTCATTCAAAAGGCAACTCGCATCTAATAAATTTTTGTGACTCACAATATTCGAACAAACATACTGTACTGTTCGAATTAATTAGGACAAATGGAAAAAAAATTCTAATATCTTAACTTTTAATCATTTCATACCTTAAATATACTGAAAGATCTCTACATTAGTAAGAAGCATGTCCTCCTTTAACAGAAATGACCTCTTCAACACGTATTGGCATTGATTCCATTAGTATAGTGCACATAGTCTTGACCATCATGTGGAACCACACTTACATAGTACTTTTCATCATTTATTCTGTTGTCTTGCAATTCATTTTAACTAAACGATTCTTGAGAAAAAATGCCATTAGTTCTCAATAGGATTTAGGTCTGGTGAATTACCAGACAAATCAATTACTTTTATTTTATTTTCCAGCATAAAAGTCTGGATCAATTTCGAATTGCTACAAGGGACCAAGTCATGTTGAAATATTCCGTCAAATGTTTCCATGAATGTAACAACCCTACTGCGTAATATTTCTAGGTATTTGACAGAATTCAACATGGTTTTAAGAGGAATTAAGCTTCCAGTGCCATTTGTTATGAAAAAAAACGCCAACATATTTGTTTAGAAACTGTTGGATATGATCTGGTCGCAGGTTTCTACTTCATTTCGTCTAACTACTTTTGATTTGTACCCCTGCACAAATACTGGAAATCACCTTCTTCCAGTCTTTAACAGTACATTATCAGTATTTTCTGTCCAATGCTAAAGGTTTTCTCATCATTTTCTGAGTTAGAAATTGTTTTTTCCTCGGTCTTGTTGCCTTAGGGCCAACTTTCAGAAGTCTTTTACGTATAGTTAAAGTACTCACTTCGACACCATAATCCAATAAATCCATTCGATGGTCAAAGCTCGTCTTTCCTGGATTTATTCTGATAATTCTTATCAGAATGTTATCAGTTTTTGGAGTAGTTTCCCGTTTTCGACCACATTTTCATTTTCTTTTTGGTGACAATGATCCGGAATCTGGAAATGTTCTTAAAATTCTTGAAACACTTGTGATTTGTCCACACCAACTACGATAGCTATATATCTCACAGTCATGGAAGTGTTTTCATTAAGAGGGATTATTTTAGAACACTTCCTTGGAGTAATATCCATCTTTGAACAAGCAAAAGTAACAAATATTACACGGAACACAAAATTATGACCACCAGCTGCCACACTAAAAAACTCACAACTGAGCTACTGATGAACTAAAATCAGTCTAACGATTAAATTATAATCGAGGTCAATATATCACATTACCTCTATGCAGATATTACTATTTTTCGAGGCGGTTCGGAACATCACTGGTAACCACATAATAATATGGAGAAGAAAAATATGTTTGCTCCAATTAAATAGAACAGTGTAGTAGGTACAAAGCGACTTGACCAAGTACCACCTTTCGACAGAATGAGTATTGATGGAGTATAGTGGTAAGCCAAGGCCTAGATAAGGACGATGGATATGACATAATGATGCCATTATTGCCAGTAGGCATATTGTTAAAAATTCTGAGTTTTTAGTAGAATACGTCCGGTAATAACATTTGATAATTAAAATTATTCGCATTAGGATATTATTGTAGCCGAATCGAAAACGAGGCGAGGCTTTCCGTGGCCGAAGCCTGGGTGAGTGAGTGAGTGATTATTAACGTCGCCCTGTTCAGCTACACGAGGGATTTTGGCGACGGACCTCGTAATTTTGAACCATGGTCAAGTGACGAGGACGACACCTGAACTAGAACCCCTCTCCTAACTACCACACCACATCAACGGGAGAACGCTTGAACTCTCGACAGATTTAACGTGCATCGCTCCCCTACACGGTGGGTCTTTAGTGGTACTGGACTCGAACTCATGATATGCCAGACACGATCCACTAAGCTACCGCGACCACGCCGAAGCCTGGGATCAAGCCCAGTTGGTCCATGCCTTAAAACATTCCTGCTGATGACATGTTCTGAGCTCATTTGCGTTACCCTTCAAGGGACCTCATCTAGGTCCATTTAGCAACAAGAAACTACCAGACTGCATATTTGGCTCTCAAATATCTGGACTTCTACCCTCTTTTTGATACTTTTACTTGGACAACAAGTCATCAGGCCTTTGGCCAATCGAACATGGATTGGACATAGTATGCTGTGTAGTTCTTACAGCTCAAAATGCCATACATCTGAAGCAAAAATAGACGACGAATGTCTAGCAGAATACATTGCAAGCTGAGAATAGAAACATTTATCATACTTTTTACATCGATGTATACGAGCATACATCGCCAATAAGGGAAGTTTTCCCAATTACTTATTTTAACTTTCAATATGCAACTGCTAACCACTGAAAAGTCATACTGAAAATAGGGGGGGGGTAGACCTAATTACGGCGGGATGCCGGCATTAAAATTAACGGCAATAGAATTCAAATGAGAGAAAAAAACTTTAATCCAAAATAAACAAAGATGTATAATGATCAACATAGGTAATTAATATAAACAATTTGCCAATATATTTCAGAATTAGATTATAATAAGACAAAGAGGCACCTAATATGATAAGAGACACTTTCGTACGACCGGACGACTGGTATAGTACGTCCGCTCGGTATGAGTGAAGTCATAAAAGTAACAAGTTGTAGGGGGCGCGACAAGCGACAATAGCAGAAGTGTACTAGGTACCAACACAAACGTCCTTTAAATGTTGAATTATTTCATTATGAGCTTCCCACACACTCACGTTTCCTTTTCAATAAAAAAGTAACTTTAAAAAAAAAGAATTTTATGTATATATACATACAGACAATATTTCCTACTTAAAATATATTCTAAATTTCATTACCCATCTGTTCGGTTAAGCTGACAACTAACTTTACCCATTAAAGCGAAATATGGATAAGATACTTCAAAATCTTAAGATCATAAATGGAAAAGGGGAATATACACACGTTACAGCTACAAAATATTGTTAAGTATTGGAATATTTTTCCCATATTTAAAAATGTATATCGAATTTGAAATCTACCCCAAAACATACGAAGAACATACTCTTGAATAAAGATATTTAATTGGTGGATCTATAAGTATTTGAGCAAGAAATAAATATGGTTTACAACTGTTTTCGAATCATGCGTTTGAGAGTACGTAACTATCATAAAATGCAATTACATGGCATCTAAAAAATACAAGGCTTACTTTAAGTAATGAAATATTTCAAACTTTAAATATTATTTTTACGTATTTATGCAAAAGGACACCAATAACCGTGAGACTTAGTTAAAAATCCCTAGTTTTAGACGAATTTCAAATAAATAAATGATACTGGAAAAAGTTGTACACATACCTTAATTATTTCTTCCTCCAGCTTCTTAAACTTTTCCGTTATTACTTCCATTCCAGGAGCTTCTATACTTTTAATAGGAGCAGTCTCTTTCACTTGAGGAGTAACACTCTGCCATTTTTCTGAACGTGTTACTCCAAAGGATTGCTGTTGAAATGATACACTTGTAAAGCTATGCGATTCAGTAACTTCCTTAGAATAAAGCACTTTTGATACTTCAGTCTTTGTTTTGCCACTTTCGTCGACAGTCACATGACCATGAGGGAAAGACGAGAAACCATAACTAACATTTTCTGATTTAGACTCAGTTTTGCTCCCAGCGCTCGCAGGTTCAAACGGTTCTTTGAGGTATTTTGATTTCAAACCCTCTATTTCAGAAAGTAGTTCCGTTTTTGAAGTGGAACCGAGGGCTGAATCCCTTGGAAAGTCATCCTTAACAGGTACCTTTTGGTAAGCCCCCTGAGGTTCGTCAACAACTGTGATTTTATGCACTTTTTCAGTTTTGGAATCCGGCTGGGTCGATTGGGAAGTTTCCGTTTTATGGGAAGTAAAAGTTTCACTGACACCCCCAGCTTTTATTTGGGTTTTTATTTCATACGATTTTTTCACTTCCGTTTTCACATCTTCTGTTTCAGTTTTTGTGATGACGGAGGAATATTTAGCTGGTTCAAAGCATGCTGAGGATTTGGGTGAAACAGCCACTACCATCTCTTTTCCTGCAGGATCCTGGAGATTTTTATTCTTGGTTGGAGCTGACTGAAAAGTACCACTAGCGGAAGCTCCACTTGCAGCTCCTTGTACCTTTGGATTGACCTTTGGATCAGACCCGGCTATAGGCTGAATGTGGGAGGTAAATTTCTTGCCTTTGGTGTCCTGGATTCCAGAAATGGCAGCATATTCCTTTGTGCCACTACCACGTCTTGAAGAAGCTGTGGTAGCGTCAACTGTAGTTGAGTGCCCATTAAGTGGTAACTCCTCTATATTGTCATCGGAGCAATACTCCTCAGCAAGATCGTCATCTAATGACTTGAAATCGTCCAAAGTCGTTCCTTCTGACCCAATAGAGCACCAATCCTCAACTCCTGATATGCTGGTACTTCTCCATGTTTCTGGAGAACGGGCAGACACATATTCAGAAGCAGACTCAGTTGCCGAGGGAGGTTCCTCGCTGAAATAGGTGCTTTGTACTTGCTGGACAGTTTTATCGGTGTGAGACATTGTTCGGCTTATTTGGAGAACAGCGCTGCTGGATAATAGATTTACCCTGAAAAAAATAATTATATTAATAGATAACATCTCTTTTTCAACCTTTTTAATGGATTCGAAAACTAATCTATTGTACGTTCACTAATACGTTTATTTTATACTTTCATTATATGTATAATTACCTTGACACAAGCTAAGCCCAAGCATGATTTTTTTTAAAATACTTGCTATCTAATCCCTCCCCCCTCCCTCGAATAAACCCTAATTAAGAGTGTCAGCCAAACATTGCCGAGTGATCAATCGAAGTTCAGATACAATACTCACACACATCTAATAACAAACGTGGCTGATTGCAACCGATTAGAATTTTCGATATTCACCACATATGTTGCAAGAGACTATTAACACTTGAATTATTATTTAAAAGGGGAAAATACATTGATACTCAGGTAAAATGAGTGCCAAAAGAAAGATCTACTTTGTCTAGTACAAGAAAATAATTAAGGAAAATTTTAAGGGCATCGTTAAGTACGGGAAAAGAATAATGAAAGATTGCAAGAGTAAGATTGTTATAACTTTCTATAAAGAGAAATAAGTGAGTGATGTAAATGCTTCGATACTTTCGGAGTACATAGTTTCTCTCAGAATCCTTTTTCCTAAATTGGGAAACATCATCTGTGAATAATTTGCTGACAGATTCGCAAAGAGTTGGGTTGTCTACAAGGTCTGAAATCAAGTATTCATCTTTGCAATGGTACTTTGGCATTCACTGTTGGTGACTGAGGGGAGGATGAATCATTGTGAACATGGGAAAGAGTGATTTGAGTTGACCACCTTCGTTTCGGAAGTGTGCGAGTTATAGTCGGCTAGGACGGAAAAGTATCCCTTTTCGGGTCAGTCGTTAAGTGTTTTTATTCATGTCCTTTGCTGTTTGAGACTTGTGAAAGAATGGGTCGAACACCCCCTTTCTAGAGAAGGAAGTTTTTTCTTCTTTTTTCGCTGTTGATATACTTTCCGAATGATACTTAGAGAAGCTTATTTTTCTAAGCATTACTACAATTGCTATACTTCTCCAGTAGGTTTGAGTGTTGTTGAAACGTTTTACCATTGAATTTCTGGCAATTCCCCCCCCCCTTTTGAGATAGCAGGTTTGGTTTATGTGTGCGCCGCTGCCGTTCGAATCGCTAATCGCGATTTATTGAAATGCCTTAGACTCTCCACTGAAACAAGAAAAATATATTATAAATTTGTCTTTTTCTAAAAAAATTATTATTTTCCTTTTACAGGTACTTTTAAATCTAATTTAAAGGCCTTCTCATTTTCGTAATTTTAAACTCTGAAAAGAAATCAAACATGTAATTTATATAAAAAATAAACTCAAATCTGTGGTATTCTTTTTGAGAAAAATATTTCAATTTAACACTTATTTTTTACGAAATTAATGGGGCTTTGCAATACTATATATTCACTTAAATCTTAAACATGTAGATACTCAGGGTGGCGATAATCGGGCACGGGGTCAAAGGTGGGATCATATCTGTTCTGGGAAAAATAAAAATTATCTGGCACTTGGTTAAGTGAGGGCGAGCACATTTTTTAAATATGGAAAATCTATATCCTCTATCATATCATTAACTACTGTGACGAGACATTTCACAATTTTAGGATGATTTTTTTTTCAGTAGCGTCATCTTACATAGCCGTACTATAAATCGCAGTCACAAGTCGGACAAAACATTTGGCTGGTTTAGTTGAAATTACGTTGTTTGTATGAGTCGGATTTTGAGAAAAAGATGTCCCCTACCTCTAACTCTCCATAAAAAAATACATTCAACCCTAGGCAAGTTTCTCAAAAGTTGGCTTGTTTAGTTACGATTCCAAAAATGGTACAACACTTGTTCTTTTCTATGCGTAACAACCACAGAGAATTTTTTTTTCAGACCATTTTCATTTTAAAAACACCTTTGTTTATACCCTCCATCATATAATTAAGTACTGTGACCACAAATTCCAGAATTTCACAGTGAATTTTTCACTAATGTGATTTTTTATAGCATTGCTATTAATCACAGTCACAAATGGAATAAAAACTTTTGCTGGTTTAGTTAAAATTAAGTTAGTTTGAGCCGATTTGAGAAAATGATGTCATCCAACTTTGACGCTTCATAAAGAGAAAAATATTACATACAACTCAAAGCAATTTATTTCAAATGATGACCCATTCAGTAACAATTACAAAATGATACAACACTTGCTATATCTCTATCTATAACAATCATTGCCATTTTGTTTCCTTTTCTTTTAATTTCTTTATATGTCGATTTTCGATATTTTCAAAAATGTGCTCGTCCTCACACAACCAAGTGCGAGGGATTTTTTTTTCACTTTTCCTAGAACAGATATGACTTTACCATTCACCTCGAACTCGATTATCGTAAAGTTTCAGGTTAAGTTAAGTTATACAGGACACCCTGAATAATGCATGCCATAAAATCCGACGTATAACACGCACCTCTACTTTCAAGCTGTATTTTTTAATTTTAGGTTTATTCACCGAAAAACATGCACCCCTTTTTTATGAAGAAACCTGAAATGTACATATGCGTCTCTCTTTTCTTTCGAAGTCATTTATTCGAGGCATTATTCCAGGATTTTGAAAAAATATTACACTTCTAGAATTACAACCCCTTGTCATTAGGTAAGTCATTTTTGATGTGTAACATCTTTACTCTCGGTGGGTGGATATTTGTTGGAGTGATTTCAAGAAAAGGGACGGAAATGCGTAACAGGAAGTCGGGGGAAGCGCGCGCTGTTTGATTTGACCAATTCAGCGCCTTGAGGTGTCTCTTCGCTAGCCTCGTCTCGGGGTCCAACTGTAGTAGCAATTAAGACGCCCGCCTACCTCACATACCAGCAAGTCTTATTAGACTTCATCCAGAATAAACTTACGATTCAACCAGAATAAACTTGATTCTTACGCTCAAATGTCAAAGTCTCAGGGCTCGCGTTGTGAGTGAAATCTCTCTGAGGATATATTTATATATGTGTAAACTATATATCAACAATTATATTTCCTGTTAAGAGTCTGTCAAAGCTCATCATTCTTAAAAAAATAGAAGTAAGTAATATGGAATTATTTGAGTAAATATTTAAGTGTTTATCATTTTCATACTTTGAGGTTAATTCCTGTCGCTGTCAATACAATATTTTTAATTGTGATTAAAAAAGATTTCTCGATTTAAAAAAAAACTAATTAAGTAAACGGGTATTTTTGATTTTCTCTAATATTTATAATTTTTAATCATGCGCTTGACGGTGTCTCTTCGATAATTTTAACGTTAACTTCAGTTTGCCAGAAGCTGAGCCGCTTATAGCTTTTCTGAAAGGTGAACTCAAGCTCGAAATGTTTCGACAACTAACAGTGGTACTGTTATTGACACCGTTTTTCAACGATTTTTAAATACTTTGAAATCACAAGTATATGTGTCATACTTTAGTTTTCATAAATCTATTGTCTCTGCTCTTCCCCAAATTGAACAACAATAAATATTTTTGATAAAAAACTGCATTACTCCTTGTGTTAATTAAATAAAATTTTCATTAAAGATATAATTATTCGATAGAAAATTATTTCCAGTCATAACCGATTCATTTTGTTCAGGATTAAAGTCACTATTGCGTATTTACCATGATAACAAGTCAGATGTTACACATCAACCGTAAATTTCGATATTTTTTGTGTTAAAAGGGAGTGTTATACGCCCGATTTTACGGTAAATTATATATTTGCGCTATACAGTACCATATGACAGGGGTAGGCAACTAGAGGAGCGCAAAGAGTTATCTTTCGGCCTGCCAAAACAGTCTAAAAACCTAATAGACACATAAATGTGTTCTCTATATTCGAGTCAACATATATTTGTGTGCACAGTTTTTTCTTTTTTGCATGAGTATCAAGTTGGCTGACATAACTTGAGAGCAATGATGAAAATTTCAACAAGAAATCTCTTTCTGATTTCACAAAAATTGTAGAAATGTGCGATGAGGTACGTATGTTCCATTAAAATAATCCTAAATGTGCTTGCAGCTATAGATATGAAATTAGCACTATAAATAAATTGAATAAAACTATTACTATTTTATTTAACTTAAAAATCTATTGAATTATAAGTAATAAAACTTTATTTTTATAATACAATGTGTATCTTTTCTCAGATGCAAAGTTAAATAATCAATGCAATCATTTTTTAAAAAAATGTGTCTTTCCAGTATTTTGCACTTCCACAAAGTGGCTCGCGAGCCAAAATAGTTGTCCACCCCTGCCATACTAGTATTTAATTGAAGTACCTCTCAAACACCACATAGACTACAGATATCATTTCAACTACATCAGACAATAGAGTTCTCAATATGATCTCCTAACATATGAAAGTATTCTACCTCTGATATACAGTGTTTCTTTATTTTTGTAATACTAATAATACAATTTGATTCTTGGCGAATAAGAAGTAGTGTTACATTTATTTCAGGAAGTGTTTTGAATGTATTCAAAACAGCCTGCTGTGCCAAAACCAGAAACTGCTACACGTGAAGCAGGTTATCAACCTTAACTTAACTGTTGTTTAATTAACATTCAGCTTGGAGATGTAAGAGATGGATCGCGTTGATGATTCTCAAAACTGATACATCAAATATTAATCGTACATTACTTTACCCTCTGATTGTTAATCTATTTACAATCATTGCTCATTAAATATTATTTTTGAGTAGAGCCACACATCGTATCAATTATTTTCTTTTTTGATACGCTGATCATCGCTTTCATATTATTTCACTTATTATAAACCTACACTTAATAAACATTTGATCAGCAATGTATAGCAAGATTGGAGGCGAAACTTACTGATGATATATATCAGGGATGGCGAACCTTTATGGACCAACGTGCCTTTTTTTCCTAAAGAAGTATTTAAGGAGGCATAGACGTGCCGTCAAATAATTTTGACCTGTGATTATTGGGAAAGTAATATAAGTAAAAACTAACAACTCAAAAAAACTTAATTTACTACTAAAAAAATACCTTTAGAACTGGATAGTTGTAAATGTTTTAGTTATACCTGTAATTCAAATTAAAGTAACATTAGTGTGACTTCTGTTGCAGATTGGATGACAAATAACTTATATTAGGATTGTAAGATGTTACTTTTAGTAGAATGCATGCTGAATTGGAGTCATCTGCCAAATGGTTTCCAAGCAATTATTTTTATGTGGTTCACTTTTATGACAAGAGGATTTGTAATTTGTCTCAAAATGCGCCATTTTACAAACATGTTCTGCATAACACTGTTCCAGAACATAAACACACACCCCTTTGTCGCCTTTACTAATCATGTGTGCCATATTTTTACATTCACCGTTTGAAATTTTCTGTTACGCTTACTATCTTGCACTTTTTGTTCTTTTACTGAATTAGCCATGTTAAATAACAGTTAAAAATCGTAAATATAACACAAATAAACTGTAAAATACATTTGTGTCGACGAAATTGACTATGCTATGCGTAAGCAAATTTTGCATCATAAGCAACTGTAATCCAAGACGTAACTAAAGCAATAACTAAGAGAATAAGAAACAAGTATGATCCCCGCCACCCCACGACGGATCACTCGCGTTTGTTCGTAATATTTCGTAGTGAAATTTTTTTATTTTGAAATAAAATGCAAACCATTTTGATCGCTGGCGTGCCCAAAATATTGTGTAGCGTGCCATTGATTCGCCCTCCATGATATATATATATATATAAATTCTCACAGATAATACACTAAACATAATAGAATATTACTTAACTGATTATCAGCCAACAGTCGATCAATATTTAATTAATAATATGTCTGAAGATGGGAGATGAATCCTGTTGATGATTTGCACCGTTGATACACAATAATTGGCATACTACTTAACAAATTATCAATCTATACATAATCATTGTTCATGAAGCATGATTTTAAGAGTAAATAGAACAGACGTGTAATAATTTCGTTCTTAATGCACTAAATATATTTCTTCATTTCTTATGAATCGACATTTAACCAACATTTAAAAACATATCTGAAATGGTAAATGAATCGCTTGTTGATGAATCTCACAGTTGATATACTGAACATAATTGGAGTATTATTTAGCTGATTATCAACCCACGCATAACCGTTGCTTAGTTAACACTGAACGTAGAGATAACAGATGGATCGTGCTGATGATTCTCACAATTAATACACTGGGCATGGTTGTCAATTTAACCTTATTTCAATTCCTTAAAGAGATAAAATAAGATTTGAATAAAAATAGAAAAATATAAATATAGCGTTTAAGATTTACGAGTTGTTTAATCAGTAAAGTTTTTTCTACATTTTAATTTTCAAAATGACAACTAAGAATTAATGGATAAAATTTAATGTCTTATTCATCATTGTAGTATAATAAAATGCAAGTTTGGAAAATATTTTTCATCGACAAATTTACCTTTGTCAACACCTTTATACACATTTCCAACGGTAACTTCTGAATAATATGTCCGAAAATCTTATTGTGGCAATATATATGGAATTGAAATTTTAATATAAGTGATACAATAAGCTGATTCTTCATAATTCACCTAAATTTTCTTCCTAATCAAGAACGCTTATATGAAAGAAATATCAACAAAAAAAAAAAAAAAAAGAATCATGCTACTCTTTATCACAAAAAAATATGAGTTCGTAGAATTTGTATCCTTTAAAATTTTGAAATTATCCGAAAACTGATAGTAATTTAGATATATTATGATTATATTACATATTATGATCAAATAGATGAAATTTAATTGATCGAAATTAAAACTTTAGATTTAATGTGATCTATGTATTGAACCAGAAAAATAAGGATCCAAATACACACACTAAATAGTAACATATATTTCCTATAGTAAAGACACTTAGAATTTCTTATTAATTTTTAAGCAGTTGAAATGATGTCCGTTATTATTATGCACATTCGATAGCAACAATGTTATATATCAATAATGTTTAAATTTAAATTCAATTTATAAATTTCTACGCGAGCTGTAAACACCAAAAATACCCAGTGGCACTTATATGAATCTGAAAAAGATACATTAATGATAAGGATACATATTTCTCTAATACAAAAAACATATTAACATACAAAATTTCAATAAATTTTGTCTTTGAGTATTTCAATAAATACTTCAAACAAAGATTGCACATTCTTCAGATATTCAATAAACCCGACCCACAAATTATAATTGATAAACAGTCATATTTTTAAAAGTTACAATTTCTAAAAAAAATAACAATAAAAAGAGGAAAAAGAAGCAGCAGCATTCAAAACAAAATCAAGCAACTGAAAGAAAAATAACTTTTTTTTATGCTCATAAAGAATATATCAATGTAACTATAAAACAGCAAGAATAAAATACTTGTTTCAAGTTTACGGTAGAGATTTTGAAGAAAGCTTGGATTCAGTTATCCAAAGAAGCATCAATAAGTTTAAGATAGATATTAAAATATGATTTTCCCTCAAATTAGCAGGTAAACTAGAGCAATTATTTATACACTGGAAATATATAAAAGGTTATAAATAGAACCATTTATAACTGTTATAAGATACGGTTACAGATAGAAATGGTCAATGTACTCACTCTTTCAAATCCTCATCCTGGGGACGAGCGTCAATTATAAAAGCAGGGGAACAGCGTGTTGAAGCAGCGGAAGCAAGAATGATAGCTGCCAGACGTCGTTTCTATCTTGGGCTGCTCTCCAAGACACTCGCTGTCTTCCCCCTACCCTCATGGCAAACGGTATTTTAATGAACGTAGGAAGACACCTTTATTCGAGACAGGGGTATATCTGCTAGAGCTGTGACTGCCACGTGTCGTTATAAAAGAGGTTCGAAAACCCTTCAAGTACAGATTATGATCTGAGCTTGACGGTTTCAAATTTTATTCGAATCCAATTAATTTCTGTGTAATTTTCCAGTTTCTTAATTACACGTGGTAAATGAATCGATAATTAAAGTTTATAAATTAATATATGATCCCTTAAGACACCACGATTTTTCCAATGGTTTACAGAATGGTTGTCACGAATGTGAAACGCATCTCTTACTGCGTTATTTATCTTCTTTCTAATATAATTTCATAGAAACAATCTCATTAACGTCTATTTTTTTTTCATTTATAAAGGCTGTCTTCAAGCAATGCTGTAGAACACGACCCAAAAATCAGAAATCTTTTTTTAAATAGAATAGAAAAACGCTGTAACATTAATAGTAATACTTGTTGTACGCGCTCTATGAAAAAACCACGGGAAGAAAGTGCCCTTACCTCTTCTCCCATCCCCCGTAAAAGCGGAAGTGACAGCATATACACAAAAGTGAGCTTTAAAACCCCTTATAAAGACTAACAGAATTTTTATTTTTAGCATAAAGACTACAACTCGGTGCTTAAGCTTTCGTTTTTTGAATAATGTAACTCCTCTTATGAAAATAATCTGTGTACGCCGCTGTATTCATGAGTTGTTAGACGCACAGGTTCTCATACCTTACTTAATTATGTTGATTTGTCTGTAGAATGTTACCTCAGTCATATTCTTATACACGCTTCTCATTCTTAATTCTTTCAAGTAAAGTCGCTTATATTTAATTCAGTTCAAGAATATTTCCACGCACACAGTTTATGTATATAAATAAAACTAATAATTATTATATACGGAATTCACTTTATTTTTATTTCAATAATTCGATTTTATTAATAAACGTTAAATTAAATAGATAGATGGCAAATTTGCAGAAAAAAAAATATTTCTTACAACTTATTTTAATTATCAAATTAAAATCTATATTCGACCATATCTTTTTAATAATGTTTTCTAAATTTCTGGATCGGAAGCCAAATAGCAGCGTATCGAAAACCCATTTCTGTATTTCCACACATTCACCACATCCTTTAAAATAACAATATTAAGTGAAATTAAATTTTAGAAATATTCAATAAGTTTATTTTTCTTATGTTGTTAATGCATCGAATTTCAGTAAATTAAATTTTTTTGTATGAATTATTTTCTAACAAAATGTTCTCAATCGGAAATCAATGTATTTGTTTTCCAAACTCCTATTTCTAACAAACTCTCTTTCTAATAAAATCAAATGAAATATTTGTTATTTGATTTTATCTTGCTCATATTGAGTACTGTTCCCCGTATCAAAAATTATTTCTAAGAAAAAACGAATGCTTTTTCTTTTTTTTTTTTTTTTTTACTCCGAAGCAATTGCATTTTTCTTTGGGGGTGAACATAAAGCTTTAGAAAATAAGTATCAGTGAATAACTACCAAAATAAGTAACTGACTTATTAATAACATCATTAACACATGAGAAATATATTTTGTAACTGGATGGAAGTTGCTGTTGTTTCTTAAGATAAAAGGAAAATCATTTTTGTTTTTTTTAGATTCAATGCTTTATTTCTTTACGAAATTAAAAATCCTTTCTAACTCAGTTTCATATATTTGGGATCTTTTAATACACAATTTCTAACAAATATACGCTGCGTGATAAACTTACAATATAACTGCAAGTAACCAGGAAATTATGCAAATTTCAGGGTAGGCGCACTTCACCGACTAATCCAAAATGTATGAAATGCACAGCTGTCTTGTCATATGTTCAGTAAGATATAAAGGAAGATATCTGCTGTATAAGCAACATCCGTGCCATTATTTCTGCTGGGGAAATCATTGTGAAAATGTTTTTCTTGTGTGAGAAGGCACGTGTAATAACACAGGTTTGTGACGCTATTGGAGACAGTTCCAGCAGACAGATGATTTTGCTAGCTGCATGGTGATTGGATGAGAAAGACAGGTTGGTCCATAAGTCAAATCTCAACTGACATTCACCTAGACTTATCAACGGTACACCGGTTGTGAAAAAGAATACGGAACAAAGAAATGTGACAAGTTAGAATGATTGATGAATGGCTGAACATATGACTAAAAGGGAAGTTGATCTATTCCTAAGATCTCTTACCTAGATGCATCCACTTTGCACCAATTATGGGAGAATGATTAGAATCAGAAAAATGTGGCAAGTTTGTGGAGTATTGGTGTGTTAAAGCGACGTCTGCACGTGTAAGATTGACGTATTCACCGAAAAGTGGTGGCAGTCTCGCAAGACACTTTTGGTGTCGTTTTCAGCTTGTGCAAGACCCTTAATGTTCCCAAATTGACTAGAACCATTACACGTAGTTTGGTTCTAGTAACCAGCACTCATGATACCCCGT
>BMAO01016320.1:0-25657 GCA_019973975.1 Trichonephila clavata | reverse complement strand
ACTATATAACCGATGGTCAAATCGATCCAGATCACCAATTTTTTCGATATTGTAATCCATTTTTGATATGGAATGGCGATCCGGGTGTGAATCCTCATCAGTGAGGCAAAAGTGGTAAGATTATATTATTATGTGATGATCATTGTCTATGTCGAGGCCGAGGCTTAATACCGTAAACAATCCTTCAACTCACTTAGTCGAAATGCGGCCATCGGTCCGAGCCGGTATGTGGCTAGATTTTTTGAGATTGTGAGTCGTCCACCTTTGTTTCAAATTACATTTTAATGAGTATTTGACAAAGCATTCTATATACCAGGGGTAAGCATTAAGTCCATCGCGATCGACCGGTGGACCACCGAGACATTTTGGGGTGATCGACTTTACTAACATCTAAGATGTACATACTAAAAAACGTATTTGTGGGAGCCCCGATGCCTGGAGACTGGGTGAACCGCAACACCTCGAAAAAGTTAGAAGTAGCCCGTACCCCCCAGGAAAAGTCTGCCCACCCCTGCTATATACTATCTAATTTAAAGATCTCAGGTAGGTCTATTTTTATATAGGGGACGAGGGCCTCAAAAATATTAAGATTTCTCTGGGCCCAGGACCTCTAAGAGTCTTAAGACGTCCCTGCTTATGTGTGCAATGCAGGTTCGAAGTATTTGAATAAATACACTATCCAGTTAGGTAAGAGCTCCCTTTGTTTTTGGGTGGACAGACTCAATACATCACAGAAATGCACTCATGTCCATAAATTAAGGATAATTCAGAATCACACAGAAATTGAACTCTAAAATAAAATTTCATCTGTAGAATTATCACACATATCTTGAAGAACAATATGCAAATTACAGGAAACCACCAGATGGCACGGATAGTACGTCACAATGACGAGAGTGTAAAGGAAGGGTATATAAGGAATGGTGGCAAAAAAGTAAAATTGTTCACAAGCGCTTTAAAAGCCTTTCAGTGCAATAACCGCATATGGCACAAAGGAAGCATTTGGATGATTTTTTACTTGGTAGAATTATCGGACGACTGGAATGTGGACGTACCCAGGAACTTGGAATCGCCCAGAGTGTCATGTCCAGGCTTTGGCAACGATTCTAAGATGATGGTAATGTGAGTAGATGTTACAACTGATGCAGCGCTACAATTACTTCATTAATTTTACATATTATGACTTACGCAGGTTCGATTAATTTAACTTATGTCTGCATCATATTTAGTGGTTAGTACTTTAAAACTCAATTAAAAAACAATGAGATTAAATGAATAGTTCAATTTAATTAGATCAAATTCTTTTATTAATTTTAAAACATTACTAGGTTAAAATAAATACACTATTAATTCCTATGAATAAAATTACTACAACATTCCACTTATCTGAAACGGAGGCATGGAGCTGGGTGGTACTTGGACGGCCTAAATTCAACTCTCTTAATCTGAAATCATGGTAATCGGTCTTCTGCTAATCTGTAAAATCTCTGTCAATCTGTGTAAAATCTGGCGAGAAATGTCCCGGTTCCTCCTTTTAAGTGGAGGCAAATTACCCCCTTTTTCATCCGCACGCCCTTTTGGTCCCGCCTAGCCATTGGTCAGGAACCAAGCGCAGAGTCACAAATTTCGCGACGACTCTTCCAAATTATGAGTTCATTCAACTTTGCTGACCAGCCGTTGTGACCCCCTCAACTAAGGAATGCGACAACATCCTGTCAACAAGAAACAAGGGGAATACACACAAATTGCATGTGTCTTAGGGACCATCTTAAAACCCGATCAGCATCTAAGCCTTCCAGCCTCCAAGCCACCCATCACTCCTCCCCCCTTTCAGACTCACAAACACCTGGAAAGAGAGAGAAAAAATTAACACATATTTTGCAGTAGACATACAAAACTGAAATGGGAGTGATTAAATGACAATAGTAATAGTCCAACAGCGAGCCGGACATGGATCTTCTTGACACGATGAAATCTTGGAAAAAACAACTGCAGGAGAGGAAGGAAAAAAAACTGGAGGGGGAATCCTTGATCCCGACGATTGAGCCTTTTAGTGCCAAGTGCAGTAGGAAAAGGCGGAAGTCCTTGGTTTGTTGTAGTTTACCCACTCTTATATTTAATTCCTGTACGCGTTCCGCAAGAGCTGAAACAATCGCTGATTCTCTGTTATTCTCTCCCGATCCCGCGCGATCGTTTGTCGCTATTCATTAAGTCTCTGATGCTGCTCCTCTAACAATGCGGCCGAAATGGACTGTTCGAATGTCGTGGGGTCCCTTGCCAATACGAATCTTCTAATATCATTCTTCAGCCCACTAATGAATCTAGATTGTAAAAGTTGATCGTTCGCCTGTCGGACTGCCAACGATGCCACAACGTTATGCGACTCGAAAACCTGATTTCCCAATTTTTTGATTCTAGATGCGAATTCCTGCACAGTCTCAGAAATTCCCTGCTGACAAACGGAGAACAGTTGAAGTTTTGTGGACAATGGAACCGTGCATTCGAATCTCTTAAGGAGAATTTGAGACAATTGTTCGAAGTCGTGAATATCATTATTGCTGGGGTCAGCAAAAAAAAAATTCTTCCGCTACACCTGAAAGTTTGAGTTTCAAAATTGCAGTTTTCTCATTATCTGCCCAATTGCCTAACTTCGCAACTTCATTAATTTTATTTAAAAATTTTCTAACACTCGCGAACCCTCACTGCCCGCAAATTGTGGGATCAACTCAATTAAATTAAACCGATCGGAAGTAGTATGCAATTGAACAGGATCGGCCTGACGAGAACGAGGCATTATGCGAATTTTATCTAAAACCGGCGAGTTGCAATTAAGATAAAATTATCGACAGAATGAAGTTAAAAAACATTCTTACAAAGAGAAGGATCCATCTCCATCCAATATACCAGTGACTAAATACATTAGAACAATATGGGATCGGAAAAAAAATTTGCAACCTTTCATCTACCGAGGAAAATAAAAATTAAACTTGCGAGGAAAAATAATTTGCTTTAAAGTTAACGCCAATGTATTCAACATTACAACAATCTTAAATTTATTATACATTCGAACACAAAACATTAGGGGTTGCCCAAATTCATCTAAAAAATTCACGCGTGAACGAAAGAGGGGAAAAAAACATTTCCTCGAATCCTGGTCACTTGGCACCAGATGATGCAGCGCTACAATTACTTCATTAATTTTACATATTATGACTTACGCAGGTTCGATTAATTTAACTTATGTCTGCATCATATTTAGTGGTTAGTACTTTAAAACTCAATTAAAAAACAATGAGATTAAATGAATAATTCAATTTAATTAGATCAAATTCTTTTATTAATTTTAAAACATTACTAGGTTAAAATAAATACACTATTAATTTCTATGAATAAAATTACTACAACATTCCACTTATCTGAAACGGAGGCATGGAGCTGGGTGGTACTTGGACGGCCTAAATTCAACTCTCTTAATCTGAAATCATGGTAATCGGTCTTCTGCTAATCTGTAAAATCTCTGTCTAAATCTCTGTCAATCTGTGTAAAATCTGCCGAGAAATGTCCCGGTTCCTCCTTTTAAGTGGAGGCAAATTACCCCCTTTTTCATCCGCACGCCCTTTTGGTCCCGCCTAGCCATTGGTCAGGAACCAAGCGCAGAGTCACAAATTTCGCGACGACTCTTCCAAATTATGAGTTCATTCAACTTTGCTGACCAGCCGTTGTGACCCCCTCAACTAAGGAATGCGACAACATCCTGTCAACAAGAAACAAGGGGAATACACACAAATTGCATGTGTCTTAGGGACCATCTTAAAACCCGATCAGCATCTAAGCCTTCCAGCCTCCAAGCCACCCATCACAACACAGGTCGCCCCCGAGTTACAACGCCGAATGAGGACCGGTATTTGGACAGTTACTGCCAAAAGAAACAGACAGAGCACAGCATCAGACCTATCTTGTCAGCTCTCTTCAGCTACCGGTACGACAGTTTCAAGGCAGACCGTGTACAGACGCTTAGGGCACATTGGTCTATATGCTCGTAGGCCTGTCAGATGTGTTCCCCTTACCGTAACTCACTGTCGCCTGTGATTAATCTGGAGTAGAGAGCATGCATTGTGGACACCGCAACAGTGGTCTCGTGTGATGTTTTCCGACGAGTCCAGGTTTAGTTTGCAGTCTGATTCTCCCCGGACTTTTTCATATGGAGAGCGCCAAGTACCCGTTACCACCAAGAGAACACCATTGAACGACACCGTTACGGCGGTGCAGGATGGCTCGTTTGGGAAGGAATTATTCTTGGTTCCAGAACTGACCTGCATGTTCAGAGTGTAGCAATAATAGGCCACATCTATCGGGATGTCATTCTGAACAACATGTACGTTTGTTTCTGGGTGCCATGGGTGCTGAATTTCTGTTTATGGATGACAACGCCCGTCCTCACCGTGCAAACATTGTAGACGAATGCCTTCAATCGGATGATATCACCCGTATAGATTGGCCAGCATACTCACCGGACTTGAATCCAATAGAGCATGTGTGGGATATGCTTGGCCGACGAATTGCAGCCCGTCAACCCCCTCCCACCTGTCTACCGGAGCTTCGAAGGTCATTGCTTGATGAGTGGCGTAATATTCCCCAAGATCAGATTGATAATTTGATACTCAGCATGCGTAGGCGTTGTAAGGCCTGTATTGCATCGTCCGGGAGATATACCCAGTATTAACCATCCTACTAACCATGTTATACTGTTTTTTGTAAATAGGTTCTGTTTTGAAATTTGCTCCAGGGAGTAAAAATCGCATATAGCATCTTTTTTGCTCTTTACCTTTTGTTTAATAAATAGACTTTACAAATAAGTCAAATTTGTTTTGCTTCTGTCTCTTTCTTTGCCTGAACCTCATTATCCTTAATTTATGGACATGAGTGTACATAAAAGGGATATTTCACAAAACACGCACACAGTCGCACAACAACAAGACGAAACTAAGACTGAGAGAGGAACAGACTTCTTAACAAGTTACACGGTAATATTTACAGTTACAAGCAATCTTAACAGTTACAGTTATAACTTACATTAAAAATTTTCAGTTAACTAGAAAACGTTTTTTACTGAGACTTTAATGGAACCAATAAGTGAATAGTTTTATTTTTTAAAATATTTTGTGCTATTTTGTTATCTTAATCAATGCAGTAGAGTCTGAATTAATTATAAGATATTTAATAAGTATAATTTAAATAAAGTTTTAATAAATCTAATTTATTCCTTTTCTAAATTATTTCACTAATTAAACTTTTTCTCTTGTAATATATTAAAGAACAATGTGTCTTTTGCGTGCTTATCGAGAATATGTAAAGTTAATATAATATTCCTTCCATTATAAATTTAAAATCAGAACTCAGTATTTTCAAACAGTCGTCGACAGGCTACTCAATACATTACATTTAAAGCTTTTTATTTTATTTTAAATGTATTTTATTTCATATTTATAAATTCTGAATATTTTTTTTGTGTCCTCTATAACATGTATTGTTTGTTTAATATGGAACACACAAAAAAAGAAAATGTCAAGCCACATACGTGAGCACAATGAAAAGACCTGCACTGTAGAGGGGCTGATGCCCATTAAATCTGTCTTGGCTCAAATGTCCTACCGTTGCTGTGTAAGTTAGTAGAGGGGGGGGGGTTATCAGCTTAGGTGTCATCCTCATCATTTGACCATGGATGAAACTTTCAAGGTTCGTCGTCAATAGCTCTTGTGCAGCTTTATATCGTGACAACTCTCACTATGTCATTCCCACAGAAATATAAATGTAAACACTTGACCACAGATACGGGGGGGGGGGGACTTTGTTGAAAATACAATAAACGCGCTATATGTTTCATTCGACTTTATTGTTGTTATTTGCCTACCACACAACACTGGATTTTTGAATTTACATAGTTTGAAACACAATATCTGTTTAAATGTCACCCTCCGTTATCAATACATTGAAGCAGTCGATTTCGAAAACTTTGAGCCACCTTTTCAAGCATATCGACAGGAATATTGTCAATTTCGGCTTGGATGTTGTTCCGTAGGTTTTTCAGGGTCTTGGGGCGATTTTTTGTAAACCAGGGGCTTGAAATAAATCCACAGGAAATAATCAGGAGAGGATAAATGGAAGTAGTCAGGAGGGGATAAATCAGGTGAGCATTCGGACCAGTTAACGTACCTTCGTAGGGTGATCAGTCATTGGGGAAGGCTGTTCTTAACAGGCTGCTGCCCTGGAAATCCTGGAGGTGTGGGCCGTGGTCCCATCTTGTTGTAACTACACGTTATCAAGATCCCGTTTTTGGAGAGTGGATAAGAATTATTGGATTACTGTCATATTGTCTGAATTGACAAACGAACTCGTTCCACATTTTCAGCTATTCTAACGCTCTTTGGAGGTCCTTTCCTATCTTGGGAGATATTCCCAATTGCTCGGAAGGCATCCATTCACATTAAAACCTATTTCCAATCAGGAGTAATACGACTTGGTGGAGGAATATCCAAATGACGACGAAATGCACGTTGTACTGCAACCACTGATCGACCATTCGAGAAAAACACCTCCACAGCAAAAGCGACCTGCTGCATCAATCACAACAGGTTTGAGACTGAGACGGACAGAAACACAACTATCCCACTCCACCCCTTCCACCGAACCCCTCACCACGCCTCTTCCCTCCCTACGAACATCACTGCAACATGTTCAAAAAAGGAAGCTTCCACGCCCTACCCCCCTGTATAAATATAAAGACACCTAAACGATCACCTTCGCAAAATTCATGTGATCTTGGTAGCCGAGTGGTCAGGGTCACGAACTCGTGACCGGCTCTGTCAAGTTCCAAGTTCGAGTCCTAGTTGTCACAAAAAATCCTCCATGAAGAGGGGATGAAGCATGTTAAGTCTGTCTTGGCTTAAAGTCCTTTTGGTGATATAATTTTTAAAGAGGGAGATGCCAGCTCAGGTGTCGACTTCATCACTTGATCGTGGTTCAAAATCGTGAAGTTAGCCGCTGATAACCCTCCTGTTACTTTATAGTGCGATGTTTATAAATATTCAAATTTTCACTTCTTTTTTTAACTGATTAGTTGACCTGAATTACCCTATATAGAATTTTATTTTCAGTTAAGTGTATTAAGTTTATTGAAGGATCTAAACTAGAATATCTTTAGTACACCAAGGCTTTCAACTAAAAAAAGATTGAATGGAATTATTACCATTATTGTTAAGTTTCCAACTACGTTCCAAGTTCCAACTACGTTCGGAACCGTGAATTAAAAAAAAAAACGTATAAATGGATAATTTTCATGATATTTAGTTTCATTTGGATTCGAATATATGTATAAAATTGTTTTAAGAAATTAGAATAAAAAATATTTATAATGCAATATTTTGGCAAAAAATTAACTTAGAATTACCTATTTTCAAAACATTCGCCTTTAATAAAAAATGCTTCTATAAAAAATATTTTGCTTATATAAAGCAAAGATTTCTCTAGAGGGCCTGAACTAGAATTTTTGAAAAATTCACATCATTTTCTAACTTATTACCTATTGAAATAATTATGGGTATTTTTTCCGCAAAATTTCTCCACTCTGTTGTATTAAAACATGGATAAGTCCATTTCTAAGTTACATACTTCAAAAATCCTATTTCAGACTCTGTACAGAAATGTGAGCTATATAAAGGCAAAATATTATTATAGAAGCATTTTCCATTAAAAGGAGAATATTTTGAGATAATTTTATGTTCATTTTTTGCCAAAATATTGAGTTTAGATAATTTTTTACTGTAATAATATTCTTAAGACAATTTTATTCATTTATTGAAATCTAAGTGGCACTAAATATCATAACGATTATTCATTTCTACGCTTTTTCAAAACAACAGTTCCGAACGTAGTCGGATTCCAATATTACCTTAAACATTATAAGTGACGTAAAATTAAAGAGGGAGGGGGGGACTATTAGTCAATTTTTTTTTGTTTTTGTTTAAGAAAGACTAATTCTTATTGTTTTCTACTGCAGTGGCCTCCAAAATATGGTATGCGCACCTCAGGAGTATGTAGTGATACTTACGAGAGTAGGTTAAGGAAGCAGGCTATTTCTGTGTTAAATTCAGTACTTTGGGTTTAGGTGGGGGGGGGGGGTGCGATGAGAAAAGTATGGAGATCACTGCCCTACAGGATATCATGCAGTTGAAAGAATGTTTTAAGTGAAATTCAACTAATTTCAATATGTTTTTATGAGCTTGTGATTTCACATATCAAATACCATTGTTAAATATAACATCGAATCTAAGCTGCATCTAGAGAGTTAAACGGTGACTAAATAACATCTAAAACAGAGATAAAAGAGAGAATTGTTTTTCAAAAAATTTTATGATTTTTTTAAAGGAAAGTTTGCACATTCTTTTAAGTAATAAATCAGATAAAAAAAATAATATAACTAAATTTTGAAAAGGCAAGAAATGTTTCGATTCAGGGTAAATTGGGAATACAGTTTTTGCAATTACTTTGAGAAACTGTGAGGCAATAACATCGAGAATGTTCAGACTTCGAAAAATAATCGCTCAATTCACTTCAGATCTTTAGTGATAGCGATTTAAGTAACAATAAGTAAACTTATAAGCAAAATGTATTATATCGATGAATAACTTTTAGAATAGAAAATGAAGTCTAGAAATTGGTAAAAATTTCTTGCAAGCGTATTCCAATCTTTTCGAGACAATTAAGAAATGCGATTTAATTTATTTACTCCCATACATTAAGTGATATTCGTAATTAAGAATAACAGACAAACTCTCTCAGTTAATTCGAGACAATCAAACTTTTCAAAAAATCTCTAAAGATATTCCCCCCAAAATGGTTTTTTAAAAATGTTATGAGTTATAATTTTATAAAGCTATTCTTCGTTCTCAAATATAAATGAATCATTAATCAATTAAAATTTTCGAAAAGAACAAAGAGCTAAAACTAAAAAAAAGAAGAAGAGTTAAAAGATCAGCGTGGAATCGAACTTTTTTCCCCTCCTTTATCTTTTCTCCATCCAAATTCCATCGCATTTTGTTACAGAAATCTCAGCAGAAGGTAGGGGGAAAGAGGGGGTGAAGTAGAGTAAGAAAGGGGAAAAAAAAGAAAAACCGAGGCTTTAATCTGTAATGCTTTTCCTGGTCCTTCTTCCACTATAGTTGCCGCCCTGAGCTATGCGAGTTGAGAGAAAGACTTGAAGCTGCGAGAAATGGTAAATATTTCATGAACTCAGCGCAGCATTTCGGTTCTGTACGAGCCAGAGAGAGAAAAGAGGTGGAGGGGGTGGGGAGACTCGAACACTTCCATCCCCCCCCCGACGAGTGCTGGAGTGTCGTGTGCAGGTGACACGGGCTTTTGTCTCCGCTGATTGGCTGGCTGAACTCTCGGGTTTGTATTCTGTACATTCCGTGTTCATTTCGTCTAAGGACATCTACAGCTGTCCTCCGTTAGATGGGGTTTGGAAGGGGGAGGGAGAGGGAATGGGACCCCTTTTCCCACCCCCATTCCCTTCCACAACATGTACCTTCCATCGGGTAGAGTAAAATGCATAAAGAAGAATAAGATGGGGAAAAAGACAGGGAAAAAATAAAGAAAGAAAAATCCCTGCTGCCTCTTTGCATGAATAATATCGCCAGGACCTATATCTGAGATAGGTCTGTCTGTTTCTGCAATAATGTGGTGCGAAGACAAAAGGGAGAAGGGGATAAATATGTGCAGGAGGGTGGGAAGAGGCTGTTCCAAGGAGAACACGCCAAAAGAGCGAGATAGAACGAAAAAAAAAGGAGTAAAAAGTTATTTTATATTTTAAGCAAAAGAACACCATAGCTTGTCATTGTTTTTGACACATTCTTGCTTTCGCTCGTATGGAAATAGAGCAAAGCTTGTTTCGAACGTTATGCGCAAGGGGGAAAGAGAAAAAAATTATTAAAAACAAAAAAAAGTATGAAGAAAACTTTTACGTTATATTTCTCTTTGTTTTTCGGAATTCGTAATTCATGTTGTTAGTTTTCTGCTCAGTGACTTCTGTTGGAAAATCACGTGCTTTTAAATGTGAAAACGTGACTTTTCCCTTTCGAATGTCTGTAACTAAAATGGTTTTTCGCCTGTCCGTGTTTTCTTCGCTTGTTTTTTCTTTCAAAATAAATATGAATCCATCTTTCTCTTTGTTTTTTTTTCAATGGAAGATGGGCGATAGCAGCTAAAGACAGTCTTATTTGCTTCTCATCTAGAGATACAAGTATTCGAGCTGATTATGTTAATAGTTTTCTAACATTTGCAAAACATCTATACGATTCCTGAAAAAGTAATAAAAATAAAGAATATCAGCCACTAAAAATAAAGAAATTCTGATTATTTTTGGAAAGTTTTTTTTTTCTTCATTTTTCTTTAGATAAAAGTTTTTATTACTATTTCATTGATTTGCAGTATTAAGTGTAGTATATTAGTATTAAATTTTATATAATATTGTTACGTTTGCATGCAGGGAAGTCTTAAAGCAGGAGCTAACAAGGGCCCGGGCCAAAGGTCTCGCCAGGTTTTCGTTTCGGCCAAAGTAATACAGTTTCAAAAAATTGTAGCAATCGAAAGTTATTCCCTGACATATTTTCCAAAAAAGTGGGAATTTCGAACTTATATGCCATTTGTGGCAACAGTGACAAGACTGTTAAGTTATGAACATCGTCTGTGTCTAGGTCTAGGTCGAATTAGTTTGTGCCTGGGTTGTGAAAATAGTGAGTCACGCACATTTGTTATAGGTTACTGTTTGTACTAGGATTTGACAACGTATGTTACACTATCAACTTAAAGGGGCCTGCAGATGAGTCCTACTTTTTCACAGGGGACTAGATCCTCAAAAAGTCTTAAGACGTCATTGCTTACATAGGTTTATTCTGTGGAATTGATTCTATTTCGTTCACTGTGCCTACGTTTTATTTCTGGAAGATCACGGAAATAAAATACATCTTTTAAGTTACTCTATATAAGATTCCCTTTTAAGTCATCGAATTGGGATAAATCACAGAACAGATTAAATGGGCCAAATTAAGATTTAGTTTTATATAAAATAAGTTGCAGCTTTTTTTGTACTTGATTTCACTTAAATATATTTCCCTTATGTTTATTGTAATATATCTATAAGCCAATATGTTATTTGAAATTTTTTTTTAACTATCCAGACTTTTAAATAAAGCCATTCAGCATTTGTGTTTGCAGGGAAGCTCACGGGAGACCTATTTATTAATGATAAATCCTTTCTGGACAATTATCGATTTCTCCAAGGAAAAAATAGAAGCTTACTGTATTATTCCTCTCGAATTAAGAGATTGTAAATATGACTACTGTTGTAAAGATAACTGAATTCCTTGCGAGTATGTAGAAGGATTAACGGACACTTTCTTAGAAAACAGTCGAATAAAATCTGCAGGAATTTTACTGTGTCACTCTGCTTCAATGTTATTTTCTTCTTTCTGTGATATGTAATCTGGGTTAGCAAGACTTCTCTACTTCCAAAGTAAGTTCAGTATCTTGTTAGAGTGTGTTTATTGTATTTCCAATCAAATCTTACACATTTTTAGAGTGTTTTTATAAAAAAGCTGATCAATAAATCCTTTTATAAAAGAATCTGTTTTCTTAAAAGGAATCGTTAGCTGAACTTTATTATCTATTTACAAAAAATGTTTAGTTTAATAAATACTATTCAGATGCATTCCTAATTATGGTTTTCATCTTGAACTTGTGGCAGGTATTGTCTGAGTTGATCTGGTTTGATATCTGTTTCCGGTAAAGACTTTTAGAGTTGAGTGGCCAGATGTTCATTAAATCTGCCAGGCTCTAGGGCAATGTAGAAGTTGAGAGATTGAGGTGACCGTTCAAGTTTTTTGACCATCACACAAATAAGGTATATATTGGCCTTGTGCTGGATCAAATACACTGCTGGTCATTAAAATTGAAACACCATGAAGATGGCAGGAACAAATGGCAAATTATTATGAAAGGAAGATGTTAGGATAAGCCAATGGGTAATATTTAAGCGCAATCGAACGACGCAGGAGGGAGAATGGCACCTGTATAGAATCATTTTTTTCTGTCAGAATTCGTGCTTCCATGTGTTTGTGAGAAGCTCGTATTATTCTTTGTTTAAGAATTAAACATTTACTAGCACATTCAATAGCGACATGATCTTAGTACTCGTATATAGAGACTGTGGTTTGTGTATCTACGATATTGCTACTCACTATGGTCAAAATATAGCAACTGTTACGAAAATATTGAATCGATGGATTCAGGAAGGTCAAACTAAAAGTAATGCAGGATTCCAAAAGCCCTTCATCGGATACACCGACCGACCGAGTGAGTGAGTGAATATTAACGTCCCACTGTTCAGCTACACGAGGGCTTTTGGGGACGGTCCGCGTAATTTTGAACCATGGTCAAGTGACGCGGACGACACCTGAGCTAGTACCTCCCTCTCCTAACTACCACACCACACCAACTGGAGGACGTTTGAGCTCTCGACATATTTAACGTGCATCGCTCCCCTACACGGCGGGTCTTCAGTGGTACTGGGATCGAACTCTCCTCTCGGATACACCGAAAGGAGATATATGCTCTCACGTAGACTTTCAGAATCGTACAGCCACATTGCGAATCTTGAATCAGGAAGTAGGCTTGTTTGTGGTATGACAAGTGTATCTACATGGACAGTGTCTAGAACAGCACGGACTTTCAGCGCGACAACCATTATTGTGGCCTTCCTTCACACTGCAGCACTGAGACGCACGACGACAGTGGTACACCCAATGAAACTGGATATAAGAGTCTCTTCAGACGAGTTCCGGTTCGGTTGTTCATGATGGACGCATCCATATCTCGAGGCCCTGAGAAGAACTTACATGATCTACTTTGATTCGATTTATTCATACGTCTCCTGGTGAGTTGGTATAGGCAACCATTGGGTACATGACACAAACTCCTGTATTTCCTGTCGTTGGTAATATCATTCATCGTTACAAATCCCAAATCTTAAGGCTGGTGGCTGTACCTACTTTATTCGAAACCTCGGGAATGTCATCTTTCAAAAACAAAATGCAGGCCCCCGCATGTTCCCTGACGTGTCCTGACATCTCAACAAAAAGTGAGTTCGTTTGTTGCCCTGGCCAAGGCATTATATAGATCTCTCACCCGTTGAAAACATCTGGTCAAGGGTTGCTGAGAGACTGGGTCGCCACCACAATCCAGCCACTGTGACTGTGGTATGGACTTGAAGAAGCAGTAAATGACTTGCCCAAATCTGTTATAAAGCACCATTTCAACTCAATGCACTAATTTAGGACCTTTTATACCTTCCATACAAATTAAATAATGTTTTCTTCATTCAATACTGTATACGTATAATAAGTAAAGTTATTTGCTTTACTTCTTGTTTTTGTCATTATAAACGTTTTCCGAGCTTTGAAAACTTAGTACTAGATAAATAAAATTATAGAGAATGAAATGAGTATTTAAGCACTAAAAGTACTATAAAGTCTTGGCAAAACTATTATACTGACAAATGAAAATTTTCCAAAATTAAACAAAAAAAATCAGAATAATAATAATGATAGTGTATTCTAACACTTAAAAAGCGACGTACCAAGAATGAGTTATTCTAATGGAACGAAAATCGGTAGATTTAATGTACATGTATTGAAAAAGAAGTACTATCAGTATTTATAGGAATGGATTTTTTTATCCTTGAATAATACAGCTACAAAAGCAAAAAAGAATCATTACGTTGGTCCACTTCTGACCCTGATACGAACTATTATCCAGTTGGCTCTTGTAGATTCTCAGATGTCCTCTCACAGGATTGCCTGCTGTACATGTTCGAGTTCGATTGGCAGGATCCAGGGATGGTATTAGAATTCTGCTATTCAGATCCCAAATGTGCTCTATTTGAGGAAGATCTGGTGATTGCGCTGTACAGGAAAGCATTAGAGAAACATAAAGACAAGAAGCAGAGTGAGTGAATATTAACGTCCCACTGTTCAGCTACATGAGGGCTTTTGGGGATGGTCCGCGTAATTTTGAACCATGGTCAAGTGACACTGACGACACCTGAGATGGCACCCCTCTCTCCTAACTACCACACCAACGGGGAGGACTTTTGAGCTCTCGACATATTTAACGTGCATCGCTCCCCTACACGGCGGGTCTTCAGTGGTACTGGGATAGAACTCAGGACACGCTAGCCACGATCCGGTGCCTAGACCACTTGGCTACCACGGTCACGACAAGAAGCAGAAACGTGAGCGATCCGACATTTCCCTATTGAAATATAAACCCAGAGGCTCATGAGAGAAAGGGCAGCACAACGGAGTTTTAAATTTCGTCATCTTATCCCGTGATATAAAGTTGCCATGGATGACAATTAAAGGGGTCTTGTTATGAAATGAAATGACACCCCAAATAATAACTCTTGGTTATCGAGCTTAGGGATGGACGACTTTCAAATGAGTGTCCCTCTTCTGCTCTGAATGTATCTACACACCCTTTCTCTGGTCATCAGGTTTGAATTTGAAGTGATACTCATCGTTGTGTGTGTGTGAACTCTACTCCATTTCGAGAGATTTCAGGTCGGATGAGCCTGGAGCCACAGAAAATGAACATGAGCTTCCGTCGCCTCAGCCTCGCACTGAGTTGCCTATTGATAGTCTGTTGCACATTGATTGAAATGACTCTCTCAAGGTTTTCTTTTTCAGACTAACTTGAGGTTTTTCTTTGGTATTATTGCATGTTCTTTTTAGCGCCCACCTTCTTATAAAAGAAACGTGTTATGCCAATGAGAATTGCTATATAAAATGTTTTGAAGTAAGACTAAATGTGGTATTGAAACATATTGGTCTTAATCGGACAAAATATTGAAAGAGTGTTCGAGAGGGTGAGATTTCAAGGCATGTGTATACATGCACAGATAGATATGTAACATATTTTTGTTAGTAAATTATAAATTTTAGTGCTTTTTAGTTTGATTGTGATCTCTCGTATTGATCTCAATGCTAGGGATTTTAGATGGTATTTGATAATAAAGACTTAACTATGATAGTTCTTCTGAATATTATCTTAATTTCTTGAGTTACGAAATGCTGTTAATTTTTACTGTTCAAATTATCCACATCCTATGATAGCAAAACTATAGCATTCGATCGAAATATTTTTCGATGCATTACTTTTAATTTATAGAGTTGAATGTATTCGGAATAGTTATCCAGCGGAGTTCTCTGAAAAATGTTAGAAAGTTCAATATGTAAGTTAATCTGATCTATCAGATATGCATATAAAATCGGGCAAAAATTAAACATGAAACATCAATGCAACTTACATAAAGGATACGAATCAAAAATGAAAGAACAAAATTAAAACTTTAATTCAAGACAGTCAAAAATAATCTCATCTCATATTTTAAAATAATATATTAAAAACGAATTTTTGAACATGGGAAATTAGTTTAAATAGAATTTTAACTATAATTACTATACAGGTATCTTTATTTTGTCACTGAAAACCCGCCATGTTGAGAGACCGATGTCCGTTAAATCTGTCGTCAGCTTAAAGTCCTCGCGTTAGTTGGTGTGAAAGTTAGGGAAGTGGAGTGCCTATTCAAGAGTCGTCCTCGTCACTTGACTGTGGTTCAGAATTACAAGGTCCGTCGCCAATGACCCACACATTGTTTTAGAGTGAGACATTAGTGAACATTCACTCACTGTTTTTTTTTGTGATAATTATATCACAAGAAATTACTTTATTAAAATGTATATTATCTTAGCATTTCAAAAATTTTTTTATGTGCTTTGTTTAATATGAATGAAAAGAGTATGAAAAATATATATGAGAGTACTTTTATATAGTATATATATATAAATGGATGTTCGTATATATGACCTTGCTTCACTCCAACACCGTTCATCCGATCACTTTGAAAATTGGCATATATATATATGTATTTTTTGTGGAGAAGGTTTTTGTGTAATCCTCTTTGTTGCAACTCCCCATCAGGTGGCGCTACAGCATTTCAACTTCTTTCCCATTCAATAAATCGCCAAAATGGCAACAGGGTCACCAAAAAGGATGCCAACTTGTCTCTATCGCCAACATTTCGCTGTTTCCATTGAATTGCTATTATAATATAAGGAACGGTGTTGCTTGCGAATATTACAATTTTAACATAAAATAAATACAAGCGAAAGCAATATTAACGTATTACACATCCTGATATAAATTATTTGCACAATTTTAAGCATTCGTTGCACATAATTTGTAACAATGTGTTACTTTTGCTGAGCAGAGATCAGCTTAGGAAGATGTTTTCAAAAATCGACCCACATTATAAATAAAATATATGCGGCATTATAAATCAAAAAAAAAATCAGTTTTATCAGCTTTTTGATTTATAGACTTAAAATTTAACATATAGGTTTTTTTTGTTAAAATGAGATATGCAAAAAAAAAAAAAATTTAATTTGCAATTTGCGAAAAATTAACTCATTAAAAATTCCTTTATCCTTTGATCTGTATTGCTTAATTTTTCCATTCACCCGCGCGAAGAACGGGTATACCAGCTAGTTTTACATATCTATTATTCCGAGTTACCTGTGAATAACATGCTCTCGTTTAGTGATAAAAAAAAGTTTGCATTGTATGACGGAAATTTCCATGAAATTGGAGTAATTTTGGGACCATTCCATTAATTTTAACCGATTAATATTTCTATACACTGTAATTACCTCTATTTCTCCAGAAAAAAGACACACAAAAAAATAACAGCTTTTTTTGGCACGTTATTATTTGTCAAAATACCTCCCAAGAATCGAGCGAAGAACCTAAAAGAGACCAGAAAATAGTGACATAGAAAATTCCACAAAATGGTTCCAGCTCCACCAAATAGATCGTTAATAGTTTTTATACTTATTAACAGCGTCACAGGTCTTCGGATAAACTGAAGGAATTACAATCCATATCACGCAATCGTAGAAATTCATGGTTATCATCATCACAAAGAGGCCCTTTAGATCCCCCTTTTTGCCACCCCCTCAGGAGGCGATACCTGTAAAAAATAAATAAAAGAATCGCAGGGACTTCGCTTTTCTCGAAGCCGTTGACTAAGATTGAATGGGTGCTTTGTGACCTCAAAAAAAGAGAATTCTTTTATTTTTTTTCTATGTTTCTTCCATTAGACAGATAAATTACCACTGTTTCTTAGGATTTTTTTTTCATTAGTGGATTTGAAGAGGGGCGTGAACACTGTTGTAAAACATTGATACAGGAATTTCTAGGTTTCTTGCTTTTATTGATTATTTTTCTCTTCGAATTCTGGTTTTTGCGGTTTTTTTCACATGTTTATTCGTATGATTGCGGTTGAGTCTGCCGGATTTAGTCACACAGGATCTACATGAAGCTGGTTGGTTAATATTTTTGTTTATTAAAAAGATAGCATAATATTTCATTTATTTTAAAACATATTAATACATATATAATTATTAATAATATATTAAATTACCATAAATCTAATTTAAAGTTGAGCTATATATAGAAGTATGTATATATAAGATATTCAGTGGCACACACAGGAATTTCTCAAGGGAGAAGGTTCAGGGTCGGAGGACCGCCATTCTCGTATAATGCTTAATACGCTGCCCAACATTTTCTTTTGATTTTGTCGATTTTCCGAATAAAAAACAGTAAACAATTTTTTAGTTAATAATTAGCATTAACTAATAAGTTAATTATTAATAACAAATACTTAATTAAATCTTACGTACTACATACATAGGATTATAAACAGTAAAAAGTAATCAAGGGCTTTGGAAGTGGGTTCAGACCTGGGGATCCCCCCCCCCCTGATGTGTGTAGCAGTGAGGATTTAAGTCTCTTTGTGTGGGAGCTAGAAAAGCAAAGTTATGCGAGGAATTCACGATTTGACAAAAATTTAAAATACTTTTCATCATTTTACAGTCATAATATAAAGATCTCAATCTGAAATAAAACTGAATTATGCTTGTTAAAAGAAAGAAGTTCTTTCAAAAGAATACGATGGCAGAATAATTTGTGAAATAAAGAATAATTTTTGGACACGTTTTTTCCCCCTTCAATATGAATATTTTGATATAAATATTTGTCAAAATTTTACAAAATTATGCGATGATTTTAAGGTTGCAAATTGCTAATTTATCATTTCTTTGAATAAAAAAGAAAGAAAAAATTTTAATATACATATGTATTTTTTTAATGTGTCACTTTAGTTTTCTTATCCGAAATACACACACAGTGGCGCGCACAAAGGGGGGGAGGGTCTGGGTTTCCCCAAAGCGCTTGATTTTTTTCGATTGATTATAATCTTGTAATACTTAACATTTATTTTAGAATTTGTTACGAATAATTACTTTTAATAATTAATGTTAATTATTTATTCAATAATAAATTTTTTCTGTCTTTCCCCCGAAAATCTATAAAATGAAAAGAATATATTGGGTGGCGTATTGGAGCATAATACGAGAATAGTGAACTTTCGACCCTGGACCCCCGCCTTTGAAATATTCTTTTGTGTGCTACTGCACACACATATATATACTGTAATAAAAAATAATCCAAACTCCCTTCATAAAATATCAGTTTACTGATCGAGATATATCGCATCAGAACAATCTTTCCCAACTTCATTGCATTTCTGCTAAAGTTTTTTTTAAGTCCCCAAAATATTCCTGAAGCTAGTTTTTGTGAAGCCCTTTAAAATTCGTTTCATGTTTTTTTCTTCTTTTTTGATCGCATTATTTGGACTCAAAACTGTAAGTGAGTGAGGGAGTATGGAGCTTCTGGAGTCGTATTTTGTGAATGCTTTGACAAAAATTATCAGGGATTTCAATGGCATTGTAAAGATGTATGTAATCATAATGCAAAACCCTTAGGTTTTCTTGTCGCATTTCAGATCTTTTTCTCAAATTACTTCACGGAAATGGTGGAAAACACTAGAATAATAATTTTTATTGACCAGTTGGAAAAAACTAAATAATTTTGGAAAATCTACAAAGTGTGAAAACTCTTCTCTCATTGCGAAGTCATTTTCAAGAAATACAGTGAAATGAATTTCTGAGTGTTGCCCCATGTTTATATAAATAGTAAAAATATTCCATAAAAGTTTACAGACTATATCCATTATATATATTTTTAAAAATTTTTTGGATATTTCTTGATTTAATATTATATATATATACTTAAAAGAAAAGTTTTTGTCTACCCGTTCCACAGTCCTCAAACAACCAGTATTACTCTGAAAAAAATATTCCTTTTGCTGTACAATTTTTTCCCCGCAAAAATTTTGTACGTTGTCAGAGCAAATAATCAAAATGTTCTTAAAAAGTGGAGTTTAAAAAAAAATGAAATCGAGGGAGAGAAGAGAGAAAAATCCAGGACTGTGCTGTATTTAAAGAGTTTTTACGTACAAAAATAATCAAATTAAAAGCTCAATTACATCTTGCATCAGTGCGAGCTTTCAAACATTCTAAATTGTTGCAGAATAGTTCGTTCTAAAACATTTTCAAAGCTTTCATGCTAATATTCATGCTTCATATAAAGGTTTCATTACAATGAGTTACTATATTTCATAACAAAAATTATTGACATTGAAAAGTTTATCTGCTCATACAGAAAACCCGAGGGAAATTTCTGAGTTTTGTGCTTCATTCGGAAAATATATACATTTTCACTTAACGACCCAGAACGTATTCCCTTTACAATCTACATCTTAGGAAAATCTCAAGCACGGTCTTGACTAATAAACTAAATGTCTGCTTCATAGTGATTAATGCACATTTTTTAAAGCTATAAGCCTGACACGCGAAGGTATTGATCAAGTTGTGAAATCTTTTAAAAAGCAAAACCGTGATTTACAACATTTGCTCTTACTCACTTTATTAAAACCCGTTTAGAGGGTTGTTTGGGCAACCAGAAATCTTCAATGCCACCCAGTGCTGTGCACCAACCTAACCTTCCCCTTGAAACAAAGAAATTTAAGAAATTAAACGTTTCAACCGCATCTAAAAACAAAAACTGTTAAATACAATATCCTTCAGGGTGTAAACGTCTCTCCAGAAGCTTGTCTCTCAAGACTCTTATCGCAAATCCTAAGTTATTAACATCGAAAACAATAACAAGAAAAAAATATTTTTAGGATGTGCCTCTACACACCCTGAGACGGTATTTAGTCATAGAAGACGCTGAGGCCGAGCACATTTCTAGAAAATTAAATTCCTTGCGTAGACCGAACCCATCCAAAAAAATCGCCTCACCCATTTCTGCAAATTCGTATAAATTACTCGATAAAGCGATTTTATAGTCTGCACGGCGCATAGCTCTCTGGTTCGATGGAACCCACCTGTTGGCTACAAAGGTTGGGTTCTACCATGTCTAAGAACCGCCTACTATTAAGAAAAAATCCACCTTAGCATGCTCTTCTCGGCGAATGATTAGTGGATGTTTCAGGGTCGCCAAAAAACAAAACAAAAGACAACGGTAGAAGTTAAATAATGAAACTAGGTAGGGGGAACTGGTCTTCATTACATCAGGAGGCGTAGCTAAACCGTGCCCACACGTAATCAGCTGTGGGATGGTAAAAATGTGGGAGGGTGGGTGGAATGCATTGTGCATGGGGTATCCTTCGGCTGGGGGCAAAGGTAAGGAAAAGTTCTTAAAGTGATTCGAGATAAGAATGAAGAATGCCGTTTGATGTAGATTCACGCTCGGTGATTGCGGTGTTTATATTTACCTAGAGAAGAAATATTTGAGGATAGAGAGGAAGAACTAGTGTGAAGGTTTTTTGCAGAAATCGTAGTTTTGCACTTTTTTTTATATCTTAGCGGCTTGAAGGAGGATATGGCTATTAAGAACTTTTGATTAAATTAAAATTTCTTTTTCTTCTGAAGTATTTAAAGATCCATTATTCCATTCTTTTCATATCCTACATTTTTCTGTTCAAGAGGCATCCTCGCTACTATTACTTTAAAAGTTCGTTGAGATTTTTTAGTGAATTACATAAAATATAATTCTATAATTTGTAGTTTTAGAAAATTAGAAGAATTTATTTTTAGTAGATACATTTTTATTGAAAAAAAAATATATAAATCATTTGAATTTATACTCTTTTTACCAAAGTGTTATAATTATCACTACAAACAGGAAATCGTCACTTGTCTATTAGAATTTGAAGCATTATTTCAGGTCCCGTCCCCAGTCTACTTCATAATATACTGTATTTTATATTAAAAACTTTTAAGGTATAGCGTAGTATATTAATGCAATTTACTCATTAATTCGTGCTTCAGGTGTCATCTATCATTGCATTGTATTTAGTAACTGGGATATGTGTTTGCAGTTTTTTACTCAAACTATCGAAATACAGTTGTATTGAAGCTATCTGCAGAGTTGCATTTTCTATTCTGCGTTAATTTGCTTCTATATTCTTTTTCTTGCCACATGCGTTTATAAATATTTTTTATTTAAATGCTGTTCAAAATGACATAAAATGTTTATGTGAGAAGTTTTTGTGTATCCTGAAAGTTCACGACCAAAAATTTAAAAGCTGTTATTGCTTAAATTTATACTGGAATCTGTGAATATGTTGATAAGTTATTCTTTCTCCATCACCGTCAAGCCTTCTAATATATCCATTCATATTTGAGGGACGTGACTCTTACGAAATTTAAGATTTTATTTTATCTTTAAAATATGTATTTATATTTATTTTTAGAAGCAAACTGCCTTTAAAAATTTAATATTTTATAAAAATTAAAACTCCAAGATTTTAGTAAAATTTTGACTAAACAAACAATGATCACGTGTGGAGCACTTGTTAAAGTTCCAGGGAAACCATGTTGAAGATCTCTGATATAGTCGGTATAGTACCTGGCTTTCCAAACACAAATTAACGCGCGAATCTTGATCTAATAAATATATTTATGGATTTACACACGAACCAATGGACTAAATTCATGACGGTCACATGATAATATAAACACGTGTTCTGCATTGAATTCAAAACGGACAATAAACTATATATAGCTCGTGCTTTTTATTCTATTTGTAAAACTTAGGAAAAATTTCAAATTTCATAGTTGGGTAAAGATGCTCAAGAGTTATAAAAAGAAATTTCTGCAAAAAGATTTTAAAATTAAAGAAAAAAAAAGTCTTGTTTTATACATGTACTTTTAAATAAAGTGACAAATATTAATTTTTTTAAAAAACAGTTTCTGTAAAAAGCGTAATTCGGCAACAACGAAGTGCATGAACTGATTTGCTGAAAATAGATAATTGCATTCATCGTGACTATGACGTCACATGTGTTTTTGAACTTGATTGGCTGAAAACACGTGGTTTAAAATTATCATGTGATTATGACGTCACATGAATTTAGTCCATTCCTCTATACAACAAATTTTGAATGTAATCAAGACTGGAACGTGCAGCTTAAGTGAAACATCAGTTGATTAAGTTCGTTGCTATAGCAACTCGGTTACAGCGGTTAAAATTTGCTAGTTAACTTTGATTTATTTTCAAAAAGAGATATAATTCGATACCGATGGATGATATACAAATAGCAATAAGTAGTATAACTGGTTCATTTCTCAATCAGAAGGAAAAATGCATCTTAATGCTCCAATGGAAAATGCTGTAAAATCAATTATGAGTTAAATCCTGTTTTAGCCTTTCTTTGAAATGCTGTCGTGCTTACATTTCAATAATTTTGCTTGTAACTGTTTTACTTTTAATTCAGCTATTATGTGTTACAATAAAAAGTTTAAGAATGGGAAATAAAACTAAATTAAACTTTTATAATTTTTAATTCATACTAATTAATACACTCAAAATATTATAAAATCATTAGTTTTGACAACAAACAGTCTATGTTAACATATTTCATTGAAAATGATTTTCACTAACTATTTATTAGTTATAATTATTGTTGGTTTCTGCAATCCTTTCTCTCTTATTCAGATACACTAGAAAAATTTAGAGCGTTTATATATTACTAGCTGGGGTATACCCATTCTTCGCATGGGGAATTGAAAAATTAGACAATACAGATTGAAGAATAACGCAGTTTTTAATGAGTTAATTTTACGTGAGTTGCAAATTAAACATCAGCAACAACAAAACAAAAAATAAATTAAAAGTAAAAAACCTTTTAAAAACAAGCTTTTATTTAAACGCGCTAAAAAGAATAAAATAAATTTTTCTTTAAAACTTTTTTTACTATCAACTTATAACGTCATTACACAATTTATATGATATAAAAGCTTGTCGCGAGATTTACCTCTGCAGATAAACAAGTAAATTACAAAACTTGATCTGATTGATTTTAATTTTTAAAAATTTCAAGCTAAGTAAATAAGAGTACTTTAATCTCGCGACGAGCTTTTATATCATATAAATTGTGTAATGATAGTGAAGTTGATAGTGAAAAAAGTTTTAAAGAAAAATTTATTTTATTCTTTTTAGCGCGTTTAAATAAAAGCTTGTTTTTAAAAAGGTTTTTTTACTTTTAATTTATATTGCACTAGTTCTTGGATTAATGTGTACTTGTCTCACACAATCCACCTCTTTTCACGTTCATTAAATATTTTTGGATGCCCTGATCTTTGCTTATTTTCAACACTATTTCTTTTCTTGAACCTGTCAATGATGTTAAAAACAGTAGACCTACTCAATTTCAATATTTTTTCCTACACATCAAACTGATTTCACCTCTTTCCAATGGCTTATTACGAGATTTCGCACACTTACTCATTTATGTTTGTTTCTCCCCATTTTTTCTGTAAATAATCTTATCAGTTGAAACGTTTTTATCTGTTTAAACTTCTAGCCCCCCAAAAAAGTGGCGTGAACTTAAATTCTATTGATGCGCTGTATATTTGTTAAAAATTTCTCATTTCAAAAGTGTCCCAATACTTTTTTGACTCCAGTTTGCCTTTAAATTAATTATATTTGAAAAGCTAGATCGAATTTTATTCCATAATACAAAATTTTTTTCCCCTTATATACTGTACACCAAATGTTAAAATATTTCTTAATTTTGTTTTCGTTTTAATGCAATAAATTTTTTTATAAATGGCTTTACAGTTATGCATGCCAAATATCTCAATACTTTTTTTGAGTGACTGTATATCAGTTACAGGGACCATGAAACCAAACACACGTAAAAAACATGCTAAATTCTGTTATATCATTCTGTTTGTAGTGAATGATGTATCTTATAATGTAATATCCGAAATTCAGTCACAAACCCATGTACACGCAACATCATAAACCTATTAACTCAGTTTGCTAATGCATTAGAGAGTGGAAATGTGTGGAAGTATATCTAAATGAAAATACAGACGATGAAATCTCATTATTTAATGAACTATTATAAATAAAGCTGTAGTTTGGGGCCTCTTTATTTTTAACTTGGAGAAGAGACACTAAATAATATATCTTAGTAAAAAATTGTATTAAAATCTCATTTTTGTTATTTTTCAATGCCAAAAGACTTCGAACATTATTCGGAACACAATCTAGTCTAAGAACTATTTTAGCATGTTGCCATACTCTGAATACAAAATATCGTTTGGTAATACGAAATCAGTATCGATATATAATTCAAAATGTAATGAGTTAATATTGTACGAATATAAACAGTAAAAAGAGTAATACAATATCATAGTAAAAAATAAATTAAAAGTAAAAAAGCTTTTTTTAAAACAAGCTTTTATTTAAACGCGCTAAAAAGAATAAAATAAATTTTTCTTTAAAACTTTTTTACTATCAACTTTTTCCGTCATTATATAATTTATATGATATAAAAGCTCGTCGCGAGATTAAAGTACTCTTATTTACTTAGTTTGAAATTTTTAAAAATTAAAATCAATCAGATAAAGTTATTTAATTCACTTGTTTATCTGCAGAGGTAAATCTCGCGACAAGCTTTTATATCATATAAATTGTGTAATGATGGAAAAAGTTGATAGTAAAAAACGTTTTAAAGAAAAATTTATTTTATTCTTGTCAGCGCGTTTAAATAAAAGCTTGTTTTAAAAAAGCTTTTTTACTTTTAATTTATTTTTCCCTTTTTGGTTATCACTGGACAGGTTTCTCAGTATGTTCATCTCATTCAATGCATCATTGTTGCTAGGTGTTTGCCGGTATTTTCGAACAGTTAGCTAAATGAATTATCGCAAAAAGGAAACTAGACGAAAAACACGATTTTTTCTGAAAACCGTAATTTTTAAGCAATTTTTTCAATCTTCGTACAGATCTTGAATAATATTGTCCTACACACGAAAAAAAAGTTTCATGAGATTTTCTTCATAAATGAGGAAGTTAATTGAGTATTTCTTGAAAAATCGTTAAAAAAAGTTTTCGGCATTTTATTTTTTAAATGATTAATTCTAAAAAAGCAGATCTTGGGTAATATTGTCCTACACACGAAAAAAAAGTTTCATGAGATTTTCTTCATAAATGAGGAAGTTAAGTATTTCTTGAAAAATCGTAAAAAAAAAGTTTTCGGCATTTTATTTTTTAAATGATTAATTCT
>BMAO01016319.1:0-26435 GCA_019973975.1 Trichonephila clavata | reverse complement strand
TACAATTGTTATTAAAACAATGTATAATAAATATTTTTTTTTATTCTATTCAATTAAAAATATTTTAACTAAATGGTTATTGCAATGAATAGTTATACAATTTATACTCTTTGGAAAAGGCAAAGAGTTTGCTTTAAGCACATAAACATAAATTTTTCCTTTCTTTTATACAAAATATATTTAAAATATCACTTATGCTTAACATACTAAGATAATTTGTTTGAAAGATGTATACTGATATTTATCTTTTTAAAATGAAACTATTTCAACATAAATTAAACTAGAAAGCAGTATGAATAAAATTAACAATATAACCATATTTATAAAAAAAAAAATTATTCTTTTTGCTTCAGATTTATAAAAATAAACTTTTTTTAAAGCCAACAATGTATCCATCCGCTCTAAGCATTGAGATAATTTCTGACGTAGAATTCAGTCACCGTCTTGTAAAATCAAGATCAGACAAGCTAAGACAAGTTCAATCGTAAACCGTTCACACGCTGATTACGAGTATTCTACGTCACATTTTTACTGTGTATGTGTAATCATTATTACCGCATTAAAATTTACAAATTATTAAAATAATATAAGTGAAATATTTTTTTTTATTTCATTTTAATTAAGAAAATGTCGCCATCTGCTTCGCCTGCAAAATTAAATTCATGAGATTATATAAACCTAAGTTTTCTTCAGGTCTGCATGCCTTCATAGGACAATGGTTAGCGTAACTGAAAAACTATTGTCCTATGGAGACATTTTGTTCTGGGGCTGTGAGTTTGAATCTGGATTTATTATTTTTTTTTTTATTTGAGCGTTATTTTTTCAATCATTTTAAAATCTAATAATTAGTGTATAGTTTAACCAATAGGTGGCGCCATGAGCACTTTAAACATTTCAATAAACTTTTTTTACACATTTAAAAAAACAACTCAACTTAGCAGCAGGAGGGAAACAACTCAACAGCAGGTGAAAACAACTCAACTCCCCCCATCAACTCGAAAACCAAAACCATAGCAGGAGGGAAACAACTCAACTCCACGCAGCATCCACAGAAGGGAAACAACTCCGCGCCTGCGCCTGTGCCTCCACAGGAGAAAACAACTCAACTTAGCAGCAGGAGGGAAACAACTCAACAGCAGGTGAAAACAACTCAACTCCCCCTATCAACTCGAAAACCAAAACCATAGCAGGAGGGAAACAACTCAACTCCACGCAGCATCCACAGGAGGAAAACAACTCAACTCCCCCTATCAACTCGAAAACCAAAACCATAGCAGGAGGGAAACAACTCAACTCTGCGCCTGTGCCTGCGCCTTTACCGCAGAACCGGCTTTTCTTACCTACTAGCGCCTGCGCCTGTGCCTGCGCCTTTACCGCAGAACCGGCTTTTCTTACCTACTAATATACTTACACCTCTCTATCTGACTCTAAATATAACTGCATTTTAGAAACTCCAAGGAACGCGCCAAAACTTCTCGTGGTATTCTCATCACTAAGTACACTACACTGGTGTGCAAAAATTAAGGACGAGACGGTTTTTTCAATATAACTTTGTACAAAAGCATTCCAAATCAACACATTTAATACCGTAAGATCCCCAATACGTAAGGACATGAGTAATGTAAGCAACACTTACTAAAAGAGAAATCAGAGGGATAAATAGAAGCTTTATTGAAAAAGTAGCATGGAGCGCAATGCGACTGAAGGCTGAAACATCCCTGTGATGGGTGTCCAGCAAGAAATATCCGGTCTTTAGTAGGGGATATGATCTCCCCTGACTGCTAGGCAGGTTTCACAGCGTCTGCCCATGCTGAGAATGAGGGTATCAATGAGTTGTTGAGGCATTGCTGCCCATTCGTCTTGCAGCGCCAATCGAAGCTCCGGAATCGTTACTGGTGGTAAGGTACGAGCTGCCAAGCGTCTGCCTAGAAAATCCCATACATGCTCGATGGGATTGAGATCCGGAGATCGTCCCGGCCAATCCATACGTTCAATATCCTCACTCTCTAAGAGCTGTTCGGCAGCTACTGTGCGATGACATGGTGCATTGTCGTCCATGAAAAGGAACTGCGGACCCATAGCGCCTCTAAAAAGACGCACATATGGAAGAAGAATCTCGTTACAATAACGGGTCCCGTTGACTGAACCTGCGTCGAAGATGTGAAGGTCTGTACGACTACCAAGCATGATGCTTCCCCAAACGAGAACACCGCCACCTCCATACCTGTCCCTTTCAATGATGTTCGAGGGATGATTGCGGCTTCCCCGCTCTCTCCAGATGAGTATGCGATGAGAATCGCTACTCAGACTGAATCTGCTCTCATCTGTAAAGAGTACTCGTCCCCATTCATTGTCTCTCCAATTCCGGTGTTCCCGGCACCACAGAGAACGCCTTCTCCGATGGGCAGGCGTTAGAGGTACACACCGTACAGGGCGTCGTGCAAACAGACCACCACCGTGCAGTCTTCTGGCCACGGTAAAACGCGATATCGGTCGTCCAGTCGCCTGTGCCGTGTGTCTAGCGATTTCTCCCGCTGTCTGCCGCCTGTTTCTTCTGGCCTGTAAGGCAATATACCGGTCATCTGCGGGTGTGGTTCCTCGTGGACGACCACTACTGAACCCCCGGATAGCTGTTCCTGTAGTTTGAAATTGTCTCCAAAGTCGTGAAACGATGCTGTGAGCAATTCCGAACTCTGCAGCCACACTTGTCACACTGCGACCTTCCTCCAACTTCCCAATGATTGGACCTCGGGTAAAAGCATCCAGATGTCGTCTAACAGATTGATTATTCACCATTTCTCGCTGAGGCAGCAACTCGGTGTGATTTTAACTGCTATACGGTGTGCAATCTCTTTGCCAGAAATACTAATCTTACACCGACAACATGCTTTACTACTCAGACACTCCCCCATTACGTCTACCTGCATATCTGCGCATGTGCTACCGTACATCAACTCACTTAATCTCCTGATTGGTCTTTCTGTCCGCTCTGCCTCTTCATTCAGCTGATATGCTAATTTTTCGACTTCGCCCTTAATTTTTGCACACCAGTGTATACTATAAATGCGCACGCAGCTATGAAAACAGTTGTGACAACGGACATTTTGCCGGGAACTACAACATTTGCTATGTATCTTTTTTTCTATACTAGATGGCGCTCCACGCCTACTGTAAATAAGAGTACATCTGTTAGAATAAATTCATACTTTTTTCAGTTTAAAAGCTCAATTTTTAAATGATTACGACCAGGTTAAAAAAATATTTTGAATGTTTTTTCTTTATGGAATGGAGAGAAATTTGTGTGGAAGAATTATTAGAAAAGAGAAAGTAATAGGTTTTGCTGAAACTTTCTTATAGAAAAAAATATACAGGTACGACTCTAAAAGATCAGAAAACGGTGGCTTTTCTAAAAAAACACAAGAAATTTTTCAAATCTTATTAGTATTAAGTAGCACGGTTTAGCAGCAATGCTTTTCAAAAATACATTTTTAGCACAGAAGCATCAAGATTCAAAAATTTATAAAAATTGTAAGTTAATTTTAAATTTGTATTAATATTTTTCATGTAAGTAAAACTCTAAGTAGGAAAGAAATTCTCTAAAAATTACATAATTAACTTAGTTTTAAATTTAAATTTATTAATCAAATGATTATGTGAGGATATTTTAAAGCAAGACATATTTCTTGGGGATGTGTTAACACAAACGCGAGAGGATATAAACTAATAAAACAGTGCTTATCAAAGAGCAGCCAACACCCCACAAGAGGACAATTCGAAAAAGAGCTCAGTTAGAGCTTAAATGATCTATTTATTAGTAACATAGGCAATTACAAAAAAATATTTTTCAATACTTGTTTGAATAATATGAAACAAATTGTAATAAAAGCATTAAATATTTGGCCACGTGAAGATAACGTAATATTTCTAAAGATCATTACACCTTTTGTTTCGAAAGGTACGAAGTAATTAATGCTGGGATCTAAGTTTCTGCAGTATCGTTTACTATTATTCATTAGTGTTAATTCAAAATAAACGTCTGTAAAATTGTTATAGAAGTCCCGTTTTTAAAAAAATACATAAATTGAATAAATGTTATGTTGTTGTTGTCGTGTCCTTCCCGAACGGAGGGAATGAAAGTTGCCAGAGCCTGAGACAGGTTGGACTTCTACACGATAGATGGCGACACCACTTATCTCCACCTCCACAATTTAGGTATAGAACTGGAAGGGAGGGGAATATTCTCCAGCACCTTGCACCCGTGGTTTCTGCTGCGACTGCCCACAAGACTTTCGGGCCCACTGATTTAACCAGCACGTACTCTGAGTGTACTCGGATGGTATTTGGTGGCATTGGGCATCGAACCCAGGCCAGCCGGTCTGGAGTCAAATGCTCTAGCCCAGTGATTCCCAAAGTTGTCTATATAGACCCCCAGGGGTCTATAATGACCACCAAGGGGTCCCCGTCAGCCAAAAATTAATTTAGGGGTCCATGAGGTTTAAGGGGGTCTATGATATAGTGGATTGTAACTTTAATTTTAAAATAAAATTTAATCAAGTGGAAATCGAATTTTACCGAAAAACAGAATTATGTATTAAATTTAATGAGGCATTTACAAAGTGACACATAAATTTTATTAAAACAAGAACCATTTCAGCTTTTTATTTTCCCTGAGTTAAACTAAAGAAGTATAATGCTGGAGGTCCTGAATTTTCTAAATTTGTCACAGACAATCTATCAGAACGTTTTAACCTACATTCAACATTAAAATACCTTTGTTCAGATTTTGAAAACAGGTTTGAGAATGCTTTGACTATATGGCAATACCACAGTAGGCAATGAATTCATATGGTCATATAGAAAAAAAAATGTCACAGTTCAAAAGGAACTGATCGTAATAAGCCTTAACGAAGATCTTAAAGCTTAGAAACTGATGTCAGCAATTTTGGTTTTAAAAAGCCAAACCTGTTATTTGTCCCAACTTTTGGAGTATCGTGAGGAAGTTTTTCATTGTTTTGCCTAGTGTGAAGTAGTTTCAGCGCGGTTGCCAATCTCCAAAACCAAAAAGAAAAAAGAAAGAAACTGGACACTACTCAGAGATTTAAGGTTAAATCAGACAAGATTAATACCAAATGTTGAATATCGTATATTGTAGTCTTAGAGATTCACCCCTCCTATTAAAATTATTTGTTTGTTGTTTAGTTATTTTTAACAGCTTTATTTATTAATTAACTTTTAATTTAATTAATTAGCATGTACTTTTTGAATTTTAAACAACATACTTCATTACAATTAGAAAAATTTATTTCTTTTAAAGTAAGAGTAGCAGTACCAGCTGTCAAAAAGACATTTAAGTTGATAAATTTTCAAAAATTCATTATTAATTAAGCAGGGGTCTGCTTCAAATCGAAAACATGGCATGAGGTTTATGAGACAAAAAGTTTGGGATCCTCTTCTCTAACTACTAGGCTACCCGCGACCCAATTAATTAAATATTAGTGATATATAAATGGTAAGTAGATAAGATTCAGTTTCTAATTTTTACTAATTTTATTTTTAGAAGCATTATTTTCCAGAAACATTTCTTTTGAAAAGTATGTTTTTTTAAGGGTGGGGGGGGGTATCTTTAATGTACGTTTGCTTCAAACATATCTAGATACTTTTTTTTTTTTTTGCTTTTAATCCATGTTGAAATGAGTGATGGAAGTAAGAAGAAAGTTTGTCAGTATTCGGAGGAATATTTAAAATTTGGTTTCATACCCGCTGTTTAGGATGAAAGATTACCTTTTTGTCTTTTATGCCAACAATGTTTGACCAACTAATTAAAGAAACTTGGTCGTCTTGAAGAGCATCAAGGCAAAATATAATACTCATATTAATGCAGATTTGAATTACTTTCAAACTTTAAAGAACAATTTTGGAATAGAGTATCATTAAAATCTCTATTTACTGCTCATAATGAAACCGTCAATTGTACTCTTGAGGTTAGTTATCATATTTCACTACTCATCACTAAATCTGTAAAAAGCCATACTATACGGGAGAATTGAATCAAACCATCAATATCAGCATTTCTTAAAATGGTTCTGAGAAAAGATGAGAGACGTCAAAGCTATGTCACAAAGTAACAACACCGTTATCAGAACAATAGACGAAATAAGTGAGGATGTTGAAATGTAACTTATTGAAAAGCTGGGGGAAAAAAGAAAATTTTCGGTACAATTGATGAATTAATGTTAAGAGACAGTGAGACCGTAATTATAACTTACATAAGATATGTTGATAAAGGTGGTTTTTTTTTCTGATGAAATTTGTTGTACTGTAAATTATCATGAATACCACTACCTCAAAAGATATTCATAATAAACTAAAAACGTACTTGGATGCCAATGATATACGAATCAAAAATATAACGTCTTGCGCTACAGATGGCGGTCCTAATATGATAAGGGGAATTTTAACCCAATGCCAAATGTGAACGTCTCTTCAAGTTATTTTGTGACAAACAAAATGAAGACCATATGAGGCATATTTTACACTGCCCTCGAGAGGGAAATGCTTTAAAAGGTTAATGAAATTGATACTCTTGGTGATTTTTTAAGCGAAAAACCTGAAATGTGTGTGTACAGGGACGTCTTAAGGCATGGGCCAACTGGGCCCGGGTCTCTCCCCCCAGATGGAGGCCTCGTTTCGTTCTCGACTCTGTCTTTATAAGATCATGATCCGGATAATTTTAATTGTCGAATATTATTCCCGTACATATTCTCCGAAAAACAGGAAGTTTAAAACTGCGTGTCAACTGACAAAAGTGTTACGACTGTATTATTATGTGATGACTGTTGCCCATGTCTAGGCTTAGGCCTGATACCATAAACAATCATTCAACTCATTTAGTCGAAATGTGGCCATCAGTCGAGCCGATTTATGTCTAGGTTTTTGAGATTGTGAGTCGTGTAAATTAATTTGTTTCAAATTAAAGTTTGAACGAGTATTTGACAACGCATGCTTATACTGTCTGCTTTTAAAGATCTCAGGTAGGGCTTAATTTTGCATAGGGGCTCAGAGCCTTAGGACGTCCCTGTGTGTGAAAAAGTTAACGGTCGATAGTAAAGCATTTCAAAGTTATTTAACTAATACCTATGAAAAACTAAATATATTAAATAAACAACTTCAAGGAACTAATAAAACTCTTAGCGTTGCAAAACCGAAGGTATTCGTTTTACTACTTCGACTGAATTATTGTCAAAAATATATTTGAAACAAAAGTTTTGAAAGGTTTTATTGGATCTAAAAAGTGAAGTAACTGATAATGCTATAAATGTCGATCATCTAAAAATTTTGTCAGCTCATTTAAAAGAAAGGTTTTCTGATTTATAAAATAGTTGATTTCCCAACTTGGATGACGCGGCCAATGTTAGTAGACCTTTCTGATATGTCAGATTTACAGTATCAAGAACTCGCAGAAATTTAAAACGTTTGTTAAACAGTTATTTAATATAAAAGGAGGTCTTTGTGAAGAAAACGAAATCAAAAGTCAAATGCAACCAAATGGGCTAGAGAACTGTTGTCACCAGCTTCATATTCAACTGAATGCGAATTTAATGCCAATATGATCTGCTACTAAAAAGAAGAAATAAGCTGGATATAACAAAACGGAGAGACTTGAGACTAAAATTAACTAAATTGGAACCCGACATAAAATTTCTTGCAACAAACATCAAACGCAAAGATCTCCCTAATTTTTTTTTATTTTTGTTTTCCTTTGTAAGTTTTTAAAATTCACTTACTGCAATAAAAATAATTTATAATAATTTCCTCTACCCCCTCTTATAAAGTTTATATATTATATATATACCTATATATGTATCGGGGGCATAAGAATTTTCAAAAGGCTTTGGAGGACATAGTAAAAAAAAGGCTGAGAAACACTGTTCTAAATAAAGTAGCCAAGACAAAGTCGTCCCATTCAGGAATTTTAAAAATATTAAGTTAGTATGTAAATAAGTGCATTATACGTAAATTTATAAAAAGTAAAATCTTCAAAAATAAATTAAACAGTTAAAACAGAAATAAATGTGAATTATCTCAAATCTCTAACCTAAAAAATTGTATAATTTTAAATAAAGGAAAAAATCTTGATTATGAAAATTCAAGTTGTCAAAGAATAGATTATAACAAAAAGCATATACTGAAAATCTTTCAATATCCTAATGGGAATAAAAGTATACAGTACAATATAGTAAGTTGATACTATGAAATGTAAGTACAATACAATTTCTTCAAAAAATATCAAATGTGTATAAACCATAATTACACTCATGGACAAAAAAAAATTAGCGCACCAAGAAGGAGTCGCAAAATGAAATGAAATTTTACATACGTAATGACTACTTTTATATAAGTAAATGATTAGAAAATCAAACAAACAAAGATCATTCATTTCAGAGAAAAAGGCAAAAGAACGGAGGATTTAATAGCCTGTTGAACCCCCTCTAGCGCGAATGTACGATGAGATACGATCGGGCATTGAGGCATACATTCTTTCGTCCCATATTCGCTGTAACCTTGTCTCTAATTCATTCAAACTCGTGGGATGCACAACTCGCTGTCCGAAATGATCCTGATATGCTCGACTGGATACAAATCTGGGAATCGAGCAGGCCAAGGAAGGGTAGTAACAGTGGGGAGACAATCTTGTGACACTCTTGTCGTGTGAGGCCGAGCATTGTCTTGTTGAAAAATGGCTCCTGGGAGCCGTTGCATGAATGGCAACACATGTGGTTGCAGGATGTCAGGGACATACCGCTGGGCTGTCATGGTGCCATGGATCAACGCTAGGGGTGATCGTGTATTGTAGACAATGGCAAGCCATACCATCACACCAGCTGTGGGAGCGGTGTTGTTGTTATTGTTTCTAATCCCTCAGAGATCTAGCGGCAGCAAGATCAGATCCATAATATCATGAACTCTAGCGAAGTCAAGCACCAGTAGAGGACTTTCGTAAACATCCGCCAGAGCGAACCCCAAGCAATCCAGGATGTGATCGGGGGATGCCGGCTACAGATTGCATTTTTTGCACAATGAAAAGACTTTGCGTCCTGAGTAAAATGTCATGTTTTTTAAATGTCCACTTATGAGTCTTGAAATGGCTGTTTGATCATTTCTGCCACCTCCAAATTCTAACGCTTCACCCGGGGTCTTCCTGCTGAACCAAAGATGGGCAGGAGGGGTGAGCCAGTCTTGTCTGGCTGCTTTTTTTCTTTATAGAGAAAATTTCTTTATATGTTAATTTGTAGTCCCGGTTGAGAGGCTCAGAACAACCTTTTTTAGCCAAGATGTCTGTAGCATCGTTCCCTTGGATGTTAACATGGGAGGGAATCCACTGAAAGAGAACTTTCCTTCCCTTGGCTAGATTTCTAAGATGGGTTATAATTTGTATGCCCGCGAAGTCGCATATATTGCTCCAGTCTTGTAGATAATAAATTGAGCTCTGACTATCAGTAAGGACCCAAATGTCATTAGAATTAGTGCCGTCAAGGATGGTCTTTAATCCTTCATTTATGGCAATTAATTCGCTTCTGAATATCGAGCAGTTTTCCGGGTTGCGCCAAGAAAGCTTGACTGAAAGACATTTTATAAAGACACCACGGTGTGTCGTTGTAAAGAAAAGGCAGGATTGTGGCGTTCACCACGGGGTCTCCACATACGAACACGATTGTCATCACTGCTGATTGAATCTGGATTCGTCGCTAAAGACGACCTGGTTTCATTCCGCTGCAGTCGTTTTTTCATGTGCGGCATCAATCCAAATGGAGGCGTCGATGGTTGGGCATCAAGCGCAGCACACGTAATGGGCACCGCGATCCCAAATGTCCTTCAGCCAGGCTCCTTTGTATGGTTCGAGATGACACAGGGGCCCCTAGTGAAGGTGCTACCTGTGCCTGGATAGCGGCTGATGAAGCAGTTGGCTGTACGCGTGCATTTCTTACGATGTGGCGGTCTTCTCGACGACTGGTCTGTCGAGGTCGTCTTGAGCCTGGTCTTCGTGTAAATGACATCTCTCAGATCCACTGGTCCCAACACCTCCTCACAGCACAATCAAAGCAGTCTAATTGACGAACTACTCGCCTAGCTGATGACCTAGCTTCCCTTATGCTGATGATTCTCCCCCTTTCAAACTGCGACAGCTGCTCATATTGTCTTCGAAAACGGCGTAATGGCATGTCTACCTCAACGCTTCCTTTGTAAACGATTCAGCACACTCAAACAAGCTTTGGTTACTTGTTTTATACTCCACGGAAAACGACGTTAAATGCCCTCTACCAGCTATACGTAAGTCGCAATCACGCTGCATTTATAATCATTTGCATATCTCCCCGACATGTACCTTCATGCCAAGTTTCGTTACAATCCCGCAATTTATTTCTTGTTGCGCTAATTTTTTTGTCCATAAGTGTATTTGTCCCAGATTGTTTATATGCTTCTAGATTCTATTTTTACTATGTACTAAATATTTTTTGTAATAGCTATATTATTTTATATATTAAGATGAGGCGATGATCATGTTAATATTTTTATGTACATATATTATTACTGAATGCCGGCCGGTTCGTTTGTTGCTGGCCTTCTACACTCAAGGTTGCAGCTTTGATTTCGGCCCAAGTCGGTGGATTTTCACGGTGCAGAAAATCAACAGCGGTCGTGTCGTATGATTATACGGCATGTAAAGTGAGTGAGTGAATATCAACGTCGCACTGCTCAGCTACACGAGGGCTTTTGGCGATGGACCGCATAATTTTGAACCATGGTCAAGTGACGCGGACGACACCTGAGCTGGCACCCCCTCTCCTAACTACCACACCACACCAACGAGAGGACGCTCAACAGATTTAAAGTGCATGGCTCCCCTACGCGGCGGGTCTCGAACTCACTACACGCTAGCCATGATCCGAAACCTTGACCACTTGGCTACCGAAGGCCTCTACGGCATGTAAAAGATCCCTGGAGTGTGTGTTTGGCTTGGGTGCCCTCAGAAAATTAAATTCAAGAAACAGGTTCGCATCGTCAGAGCTCAAGTGCCTCCCTCTAGGGAGAAAATTGGATGCTGCCACTCCTAAGTTCAATACTTCCTTTTTTATATTATTTGATAATTGTTTCGCGTTTTTTATTCACTTTTGAATCTGGCAGCAGAATTTTAGTAAAAAAAGTTTTTGGAAGTAGTTTACGTTTTACGCTAAGAAAAGAACTGTGTAATATTTTATGTTTGCGGAGCGTGTGCTCAATTAATTCGTTCTTTCATGTAAATAGTTTCAATTATTCTAAACTGTAGATAGCCTCATTTATCCTGCGCATGTCGAAGAAAAATAAAAGAATAGTTTCTTGAGTCACAACGCTGGGCGTCAAAATTACCTGCGGCGATTGGTATTCACCTCCATGGTGCCGCACTAAAAAGAGATACCAGCCTCCGAGACATGTACTAGGTTTGCAATGGTAAAACACCAATCCGCAGCCCATTAGAAATTAAAAAAATATATTATTACAGAAAGTTTTGACTTTTTTTTCTCTCTCGTTCTACATGAAAGGGTATTGTGACTAGAAACAAAGTTTGCAGGCAACTAGAGAATACTCCTGTCAATAATTCTAAATAAGTAGAAATTTGGCTACAAAAAAAATTGCATCAAGAAAAATCCAGAAGGGTTTAGGGCAGGGGTGACCAACCTTTTTGGAAAGAGTGCTACTATTTGATAAAAAAATAATTAAAAAGGTGCCATTTCCAACAAACAAATGTGGAAAAGTGAAAAAATGTTACTTGTAAGCTTATTATGGGATTTTTTCGCAAATAGCACAGTTTTCAATGCAATTCTATGCAGTCGAAATTTTAAAACATAATAAATAAGACGAAAGTACAAACTTTTAGTTTTTTACTTTAATAAACTTTTTTAAAGTTCCATCAGTTAGGTTAGGTATAAAATAAAAATGAGAAACTTGAATTATTTAATTCAAAATAATTATTAAATGCTCAGTATTAACTTAATGAGGCTTTTGAATAACTACTTTTTTTTACCAAGTCATCTACATTAGGATTAGCTCTTACAGATGCCTACAAAAAATTAGGTTATTATAGGTGCACATCAGATAGCTTTGAGTGATATTTATTTTATTATGTTCATAGCAGAAAACATTTGTTCATAAACCTATTTTGTTCCCAATTTTGAGGTTTTTTTCTCTGAGACAACACCACTTTAATAAAATTGTAAAAAATGGCTATTTAATATATTTTTAAAAATGTAAAATTTTTTTCAGTTAGTCTTCGTGTTGCACTGTTACAACTCCACTATGCCACGGGTTGGCCACCCCTGGTCTAGGGCAGAACCCGCTGCTTTCATCACCCATTTTAAATTTAATTCATGTTATAACTAAAGATTTTCAATGCTATGAAAAAATTCTTGGGCTAGGAACACTAACTGGAAGAACTCGAGGAGTTGACATTTTCGAAAACTTCAGAGAAATATGTCATCGATTGCAGTTAAATGTCAGTAATTTAGTGTCTACACCGATGGCACACCTTCCATGAGGGGTAAAAACGAAGGAGATTTGTTGATTTATTAAAAAAGGAGAACTTGAGCTTGAAGAAAATTGATACCATTTTACTGAATTTTGCATCAGCAAAATCAACTCAAAATCTACCATTTTGCAAGACACTCTGAATAGCGCTCTCAATATATATATATATCGCGATTGCCAACTTTATCTATGTAAATGCAATACGTTATTGTGAATTTAAGAAGATGCTAACTTTAGACGAGGAAACATACAACATTTGATCTACCGTGCTACTGCAAAATTCGTTGACTACCAATAGGTTGGGTTTTGATAAAAGTTTTAATTTTACAATGATAAATTTTAAACTTTTATCAAGAACAAGGAAAACTATGTAATGTATCAGATGAGGTATTTTGTAGAAATGTTGTATTTTTGTATGATATCATGAAAAAACAATTTAAATATCTACCTGCATATACATATAAAATGTGGCAAAAGATCCAAGCATTCAGAAAAAAATTAACATTTTTCAAATCATTGCTCTCTTGTTCAGATAGATCTTTATTACTCTTACTGGAGCTAGTAAAAATACTGAACGAGCAGAAACGTGAAAATAAATATTCGATAAATATGTTACGTCTACAATAAGAATAAATAATACATAATCGTTTGGCGAAGTAGAGCGTGAACTACTCAACAAGAATAAATGTAATTAAATAATCCATTATCGTTTGGCCAAGTAGTTCATGTACTACTCAACAAGATAAAATGTATATAATATTTTGATTTTTGCTGTTCGATGAATAAAGAATTTTTATTGGAATAAATGACGGCTTAGTTTGTTTCTTGGTGCCGTAAGATTAATTTAAAACGTAATTTAAATACGTAAAAGAATATGTAAGTGTCTTGGTTTCTTTAATACAAGAACATAATGAAAGATTTTCAGATTTTAATGAGGACACTCCTGCTATGAAACTGGTATTTGAATCACATTTAGTAGATATATCCACAGCTCCTATAGAGCTACAAATGGAGTTATTTGAGTTGGGGAAAGATAGTATACACACAGCCCTTTTTGACAAAAAGGATCCAATGGAAATCTGGAAAAATGCTGTTGAATATCTCTGCCTATAAGATCATGCACACTGTTTATTTTAACGGTTTGGAAGTACTTAAAAATGGGAGTCACTATTTTCTCTCAAGACAAAATTTAAAACTAGTTTAAGAACACAAATCACAGATGCTCATTTAGAGGATCAATTAAGGCTTCACAGTATAAAGCTTGATCCAAATATTCAAATACTTCCAAACAAGAAACAAATGCAAATATCCCATTATATAACTTAAATTTTTCTTCGCATTTTAAAATTATTTTAGGAAATGTTGCTATGTCAGTTGTTTTTAATTTAATAATATTATTTCTCTATTGTATTTCTTTATGATGTTAAATTATTTAAAAATACCTTTTACTTTATTATTTTTATTTGAAGTTGAGATTTAATGTTATAGCAAGTTTTTACCTTTATAAGAATACAAAAATAATTTACATAGTAATTTTTTGTCAAATAAAAAATGAATAAGATTAAATATTTTTAATAATATTTCAATATAATGCACCAAATTGTTAATTACACAAAAATTATAATTTCATAAAAGTCACATTTATAGGTATATTAAACCATGTGGCTTATGTTATTACTACTTAATTTACATGAGGCCTCTAATGGTAGGAAGGTTCCCCACCTCTGGTCTGAACATGGATAGCAATTACATGGCATATATACTAAATTTGGCCCACCAAAAAAGTACTTTAATAATTTTGAAATAAAAATGAATTCGAAATAATTTTTTGTTAATGAATGCAGACATTTTAGTACCACAATTAAGTTATCTGCCAGTCCTAGTAGCAAATGTTGATGAAGAATCACAGGTGACACCACATGGTGAATAAAAAAGACATGACACTTTTGACTTTTCAAATTATTGGACATATGCAGCGCACACACACACACATAAAGGATTTCGACAATAACTTCATTAATAGGATGTAATTAAAACGTCTAGAAATGTAGACTATAGATCTGTATCGTAATCGCATTTGTGCACAAATACGATTACAATACAGTATTGAAAACTCAATATTGGAAATATGGAGAGAGAGTCATATTAACGTTGCACTTTTTAGAAAAAGGAGGGCTGACGGACCTCGGAATTTTGAACCTCGGTCAAGTGATGAGGAAGACACCTGAGCTGGCATCCCCTTTCTCCTAACTAACATACCACACCAATGGGAGGACATTAAACCTTGACAGATTTAATTTATACCAACACCCTCTACACGGCGTGTCACGAAAGGCTCTAAGCTCGAACTCATGACACGCTGGCCAAGAGTTTGTGACCATAACCACTAAGTTACCGCAGCCACCTAGAAATATGGAATAATAAGCCAGTTCTTGCTTCAATTAAAAGAATTAGCAATCATATTGTTAAACATTTTCACATCCCCTTACTCTAATGGAAGTCTTTTCCTGGTACAAAATCATGTATTGTTAAACAGAGGATGACTCAGCAGTATGTATAGCCCTGCAATCGACAACATACTAGGCTGATATCAAAAACTTACAAGTAACATGTACCAAAAAATTTTAACAAATTATAGTTTATTTCAAATATATGCATTATTAAAATTTAATATTGTGACATTTTTGTTAAATAAATGATATTGTATTCTATCTCTATGATTTGTTTATTGTTTATTAAAAATACAAATTTTATATGTCTATGCAGTACTATCAATAAAAAAAAAAATTACATTCCAGTTTCATTTTGACAAAATCTTATTTGAAACCTTTCGTTTAGTATGATTATTTTCTTTTTTAAGATATACTTTATTGTCTTTATAAAGACCATTGAAGTGGTAAAGATGAGTTAAGAGTTTAGCAGGAACTTTGTTTAATTTGTCAATATTGTGATGATGGGTTTGAAATGCTGCTTTTATGTTAGTGTGAACTTTGAATTGGTACTATTGTGTGAGGGTGAGGGGGGGATTTATATATGAAAGTTGCTTCCAGTTGAAATCTTTAATATTTAAAAGAGAGTTTCAGAATAAAATTATTATTTACTTTGAAAGAGCTTCTTTTTAAACTTTCCAAATCTTTTCTACATTTGAGAAGCTGTTCAACTTTGTAACTATAAGCATACATATATAAAGAGAAATGAATATTAAAATTATGATGAATATCTAAATGAATATATTTCACTAAAATTGTTAAAACCTCCTTTTAATAAAATCTCTATTTTCTGTACAAAAGAAGGGATAAAAAAGAATACTGCATAAAATGATAATTCTCTTAGAATTATGCACAATTTTTTTTAGCTTTTTTCTTTAACTTATATACAAATTCAGTATTTCTGGCAGTCCAGTAGAAAACATCATCAGCTGAAATGTTTCTCACAGCAGCAATCTGGACTCCAGCATGCAGAGCCATACCAGGATGTGAATATCTAATGCGCAAAACACACTACAAAAAAAAAATTATAATTATAACGTATCCATAAGTCAGTACAAAATGAAATAAAATAGACATATATATCTCAGCTTAATTCTGCTACTTTAAAAATTCCTATTAATTAAATTGATTTATTCATTTTACCTTATAATAAATCTTTCAAAAAAAATTTCCACTCTCTCAAAACAAAATAACACATTTCACTCAAATTTTCAAAAATTACCCAATTAATTATAATAATAATTATTTACATAAAGAAATTCTAAATATTAATGATTTAATTCCTTAGAATGTTAATAGTTTATTATTATAAATTTATCATTTTTCCTAGATAGATATACTTATAGTTACCTGCATATTCAAATTATAGATAAAATTACTTATCATCTTAGCTTTACGTTAACCATAGAAATTTTTTTAAATATTTAAATGCATTTATAATCCTAACATCCCTCAAGTAATAATAGTATTTATACATACTATTTAATTAGTTTATTTCTATTAATTTCATACTTTTACTAAGTGCTACTATTCAGCCAATTCCAGGCTTTGATTTTGTATTTGGGTCCAGAATTTGGCAATAACATTTATTGTATTCAGACTTAGCATGGGCTATGCATTTTTGAATGCAATTTTTAGGTAAATTATCTTTTTCTTGTAATGGATTTAGATATTCTATCCATTATTTTCAATAGGATTTTGCTCAATATTATTAACAGAAAGGGAGAAGGTTAGCTGGCTAAAAAACTTATTAAACCCCCTTTTATATAAATTATTTTATATATAAGGGCTGTCCTAAGAGAGAGACTCATCAATGTTTATATTACTGCAGTATCAATATATATATATATATATATATATATATATATATTAAATTTTATTGTTTTTATAATTTTTAATATATCTTTTTCTAAATTCTAATATCTGATTCATATTACAATTTCTGTTTTTGAATGATTCAGCTACTGATTATTAATAATTCATCTCTATAGAAGAGAATATTAACTAAACAATACTCATTTTATTTTTTATTTATCTTTTAAAATAATAAAAAATAATGCATTTTGTTAAATTCATATTACATTTGATCAAGAAATTTGACCAAGGAAATATATAAAACTACTTTAAATATGTCACTATAAAAAAAGTGATGCCAGAAACTTTAAGGAAAATTCACAAACAACTCCTAATCAATCTTATTAAAGGTCATTAGGTTATTGATATACTTTTGAAATAGAGTCAAACACTGAATTATCAGAAGAGCAATAAAAATCTGCAAGTACAGTTTTGTTCCAAAATATTTTTGTCCATACCAGTATTAAAAATACTACAGCTACTTTTTGGAAAAAATTAATTCACTTCAAATCTTTCTAATTTTTAAAAAATCTCAAGCATAAACTTTTTAAAGATAAAGTTTCAAAAAAAAATGTATTAGTTTTTATTTATTTCACTAAAGGAAAAATTTCTGAAATAGGTAGTAACAAATTAAATAATATTTGTTTTTCCTTCTGGTTTCCAGCAACACTATATGGAAAACAAAAATAGAAGTTTTTAAACTTAAGCTCCATTTTTTCACAATTTCAAATGCAACTTTTTTAATAATTTGATTTGAAGAATATATTCCAGATTTATTTCCAATTATATTTTTATTAATATATGCAAGCAAGGCCAGATCATGTATGGGCTAAATGGGCTGCAGTCCAGGGTCTCTGTTCCCCGTTGAAGATAAACAGAAAATAGTAACACAATAATAAACCAATAAAAAAATACACACAAATCAAAAATAAAATACCCGAAATACCATAGAAAATTTATTTTCAAGAGCAAGAGCAATTTACTTTTGTTCTTCCACCCTACCACTGAATATGCGGAAATTAATAATTATTAATTTCGAAAATCGTCTATATATTTTATGTAAATAACTAAAGAAAAACAAATTAAAATAGTATGCTGGTGATTTTCTTTTAGAAACTACACCATAATTGGAAGTAAAATGTTTAAACCTCAAGGGAATTTCTTATTTTTCTCATGATCAGAGACAGCCTGTGAGGTCTAGAAACAATGGTTTTCATCTAATTGCTAATGGCCAAGGTATCGGACTCATGTCAGACATGTCATGAGTTTGAGACCAGTGCCGATGAAGACCCTCCATGTAGGGGAGCAATGCATGTTAAATTAGTTGAGAGCTCAAACGTTCTTCAGTATGTGTGGTGTGATAATTAGGAGAGAGGATGCCAGCTCAGGTATCATCCTCGTCACATGACCATGGTTCAAAATTACGAAGTCCATCGCCAGAATCTCTCATGTAGCTGAACAATGTGACGTTAATATTCACTCAGTATGCATCTAATTTCTGAGAAATTAATTTGCCTCCCATCAAAAACCAATATTTACATATATTTAATTGGATAAAAACCCCTGTTGCCAAATAGCCCAGTCTAAATTGTTTAAGAGAATTCCTTTTCAAATAGGGTTTTAGCAAAAATATCAATTTCACAAAAAATCCTGATGTGATCGGATAAAAAGTAGGTCATTTTCGAAATCCACTACACTAAATAATATAAAAACCAATGAAAGCCTCTTTTGTACTTCTCCAAAACTTTAATTTTGTAGCTGTGTGTAATTAATAGTGTCTATTAAGTACACTCTATTAATTACAGTCTATTAACAATGATAATTAATACAGTCTATTACAATCTATTATTAATACACTCTATTAATTACACTCTTTTGTACACGGCGCCATTCTATAATAACGTCTCTATCCTACAGCGGCGCGGATGAGCGTAGAGCCTTTATACAAACGTAGTGGCACTATTCCTGTAGCCATTTATTTTTGTGTAATAATAATTCTAAGTTACAATATAAAACTGATTTGGTGCTGTGTCCTATGCATAATACCTTAAATTAAAAGATACTTAGGTACCTGTTTATTGGTTTGAAGTAAAAAGTAAGTACAAATACACATTTCTAAATTATTTAACTATAAAGACACGGAGTAGGAAGATTAGGATTATTCATGTAGGTCCGTGGCCTAAATCGCTAAGTAATAATTTTATTGATTATTATTATCCCTTCCCATGAAATGAGTTATTTCCAAAACAAAGTTCCAAACAATATATATTCTGTTTCGCAAAGAGAATACAAAGAACAAAAGAGATCATTTTCTAATAATCATTTCACTAAAAAACCTTAAACATGGAGAAGTGCTAGAAATATCTTGGCTTTGTTATTCAACTAGTATTGGTAGTGTTTTTTGTTTGACTTGCAAACTTTTTTCTGAAACAAATTCTTAATACACAAACGGCTTTTCTGATTGGAAACACGTAACAAGTTGTTTAGAAAATCATGAAAATTATATTGAACATATAACTTCAATGTTAGATTGGTTGACATGAAAAGAAAATAAGTCTTTTTTAGAGAAACAATTACAGGAGCAACTAAGAAAACATAGAGAATATTACCACAGTTTCATCAAACATGTTATTGCGGTAGTAAAGTATTTGGTTACAAGATGTTTACCATTTATAGAACAGGGGTACTCAAACTTTTTTTTACGCCTTGCCACATACATCTGACATATATTTTTCGCGAGCCGCAACATGAGGATTAATAGACAGGGGGAAGCTATAAGATTAAGAACATTTAAAATGTGAAAAATTGGTCAAAATATAAAATCTCATAATTTTGGATCTTATTTTAAAACTATACCAAACTCTATCAAACAAAACTCAGAAAATATATAGGTTTCATTCACTTTTTACCCAATTACAGGGGAAATTTTTAATTTCGTTAATCAGTGATCCCAAGCCCCTTTTCTGCATTCTACTGTCATAAAAACAAAGCTGCTAAGTACTTGGATAATTTGATTTTTTTCTTTTGACAAAGTCTTACACATTTTTATTTCAGATATTAATTTATCAAATGCAAGATGGTAGCAAAGAGTTTTTATTGAACTACAGACTGAAATCAGTATTATCTGTATAAACTGTTCTTATTGAGCATTTTTGTTTCAAATTTATTCAAATATTTTTTGGTTTTATAAAAAAAAATTATCTGAACAAATAACTGAATTCATCAAAGAGTACATCAGAAGCATTTAAGAAACTCTCTAACAATTTCTGTAATAATTCTTAAGTTTATCATAAACAATTTCATATGTTTGTCAATATATATAATGTATTAAATTTTATGGGATGCTTTTGTTACCTCTGCGTTTTTGTGACATTACCCCCTGCAAAATATTTATTACTGTTTCAAAGTCTTTTTTAAGAAAACCAATTTATCTCGTCTTTAAATGGATCCTCAAGAATAAGAGCCATTGAAAGATTTGTGTTTAGTAGTACAGTGATGAGCAAAATTATATTTTTTACATATAACATTTTCACGACAAATAAAACAAGTTGTTGATCCACGTTTTTTTTTCTATGAAATAGTCAAGATCCCAATCGTCTTGAAACAGCAAATGATTTTTAGACATGAGGGTTAGTTAAAAATTAGTTACACCTATAAAATGGTCGTTACTGCATTATTTGTTATCACTAACAATTATAATTACAAAAAGAAAAAAATTATTTAACAGTTTGTACCAGCACGACATCAATAGCAAAATTGATAGATTTGATTGCTTGATTGATAGATTTCTCGCTAAATTTTTAATACATTATTCCTAAATAATTGAATTTGTTATTTCAATGGACCTAGACTGAGCCACCCAGAATGGTCTGGTGGGCTACATGTGGCCCATGGGCCACAGGTTGAGTATTGCTGATTTAAAGGTACTGAGGAAGTTTTTTGTTCTCCTCATAATGGTAATTTTATGGGTACCCCTGAAACTGATAGCAGAGTTTGACTCATTCATTTGTGAATATATTGAACTGCGAGAACTTCGACCAAAATCATTAATGCCGTACTTATCAAAAACAACATGAGCAAATAATTGAGATTACGGGCAAGGATATCATTAAAAAATTATATAACTCAATAAATTACAATGACACAAAGTACTATACAGTAGTGGTGGATTCAACAACAGATTTGTCCCACAATTACAAATTTGCTATTATACTACGATAATGTTTTTGGGGAAAAGTGTATGAAAGATGTCTCATTAATTAAGATTAGTCATACAGGTTTATATTTAATTATCTACAAAAATTTTTAGAAACAAATGGACTGCTACTGGATAATTGTAGGGGACAGTCATATGACAACGCTGCCAATATGTCCGGTCCATATAATGGTGTGCAAGCTGTAGTAAAAGAAAAAAATAAATAAATTCGCTAATTATGTGCCGTGTGCTGAACATTCTCTTAATTTAGTTGTGCAGAATCAGTTACGGTTGCAACTGAAATCGTGAACTTCTTTGGTTTAGTGCAACAAATATATGTTTGCTTTCTACTTCGACCTATAGGTAGAAACTTTTAAACCGTGAACTTAAATTGAAATTTACCCCCCCCCCCTAAAAAGATTAAATCAGACCAGATGGTCTTGTCACTACGATCCTTTTGAAGCCTCAACAGATAAATATTGTAATATGAATATTCTTAAGACATTTATTGACAATGAAAATGAGAAAATTGATTTTCAAAAAGAGGCAACAAATTTATTTATTAAATTAACAAAACTCGAAACTGCCATTTTAATTATATTTTGGGAAGAAATTTTAGAAATATTTAACCCAGTTAACAAAAAATAACAGATTCTTGGGGTTTGGACTACTGTGAAGGGAATAAAATCATTATGTCCTTAAAAACGTTTATAAGCAATGTACGGCATGTGAATCAGATCAAAAATCAAAGGAGTACCAAGACACAGCCAAAAAATTAAGTCCTAATGTAGAAACAGAATACAGCGATGTGAACTAGAGACGGGTTATTTCAAAATTTGCAGATAAATTCACAGAAAAAGCTGTGTATGGGACAGAAAAATTTAAAAGAGACGTGATTATTGTAACATTAGATAAGGTAATCCTTGATTTAAATAGAAGAAGCAAAGTATATATATATGCAGAATATAGTAAGAAACTAAAATTTTTGATGGAATTGCAAGATCAAAGTAAGGATAACGTTGACCTGGAGAGCGTACGCACTATTACTGAGTACTATTAGATGATGTAGACCAACATTTAGTAAATGAAGGTGTTTAGTTAAAAACTTATCTAAAACAATGAGCTAGAGTCCTATACTTGTAGCAATATATTCAATTTAATATTTGAAAAGAAATTAGTTCCGGTTTTTCCAAATTTGTATATCATTTTAAAGATTTTTCTAACGATCCGTATTACTAGCTGTGAAGCGAGCAATCTCTAAAATGCCCTACATAGAAAACAAATATAGGACAACAATGACAAATATTAGGCTTAATTATTAATCACTTCTTTCTATTAATATTGATCTCACCAAAGACTTAAAATGTGACGAGGAAATAAAAGAATATTCAGCATAAACGTGTAGAAAAGTTTGTTTTTTTGTAAATTATGTTATTGCTTATAACGTATTTAAATTGTTTGAGGAAAAAAACTTTTAAGGAAAAAGGCAAAATTTTTAATTATTTAGAGGGCCCCCAGATATCGTTAGCCCAGGGCCCCCAAAGGTCACGGTCTGGCCCCGTATGCAAGTATAATAAACCTTGCTAATTTTTAAAAAATATATATTTATGGAAATGCTTCTTTATATGCACATACACATATCAACTGTAGAATTTGGTAGAGGATAAATGTCAAACAGAATCGAAAAAACATCTATCTTACGATTTTCGGTATACAGTAAGGTGCATCTGTTTCTAATAACAATCGGTCCAATGGAATCCTCTCAGCAACATCACGGAGTTCGTATCTGGAGGCAAATGTCACAAGATTAGTTATTCCTATATACACATTAGGGAAAGTTTTCAACCACCTATCAGCCCAATACCAATTTTCTGCGAAGCAATGAAGATGAAAAGTGTAGTCATAAGGAATAGTCTACATTAAAAAAAATGCATGTATAAATGAAGATAAAATATATACCTTTATATACTTTCAATAATATGTTGTCAAAAGAGAAATTAATAAAGTTTGATTTTTTTTCCTCAAAAATTTTACTTACTTCCAAAATAATTTTAATGCAGTCTTCATGAGCTTCCCGGCAATGAATAACAAGAGGTAACTGTCTTGAATAACCAATTATTAACTGTCTCCTAAACACCGCCTTTTGAATCTCTCTTGGGCATTTATTTCTATGACATGAAGCATAGATTTACTTTTTAATGACAAAATAATACATTATTTTCAACATTTAAACTTACTTAAAGTATATTTTGGTCAGTGTTTTGTATTCATAAATCAGCAAAAAGATACAAACTAAGTTTGATTGAATAATATTTAATTTTAAATTACATCCGATTCCCACAGTTAAAACAACAATTTCTAAATTATATTTTAATTTAGTTTTGTAAAAGTTCATATTTACCTTTCTCTGATTTACTCTTTGTAAGAACCTCAAATTACTGGTAAAATTATAATAAATAAATGCTCTTTTATGAGAAATTTGCCTTCCTTTAAAAATTCAGTATTGAAAAAAGTACTCAACAGCAGTTAAAAAAAAGATAGATACGAAATACATTTAGTATGCAACCAATTATGGATAACTGTTAGAAAATTATTAGAACATTAACATAGCAGAAAACGAAGTTAATTCAGCAGAAGTTTGTTTCTTTTACGCCATGCAGTAAAAACATAGAAAATGAAATAATGCATATTGTAAAAATGAACAGTTGAGGAAAACAGCAGAGGATTAATTTCAGTTTGCCAGAAAATACACTATTCAAATGATACGCCATAAAGCATGAAACAACGAAAATGATAGGCATATCAAAGGTGGGTTCAAAATCAGATTCTGGGAATAAACATATTTGGATTGCCAAACAAAGCATAATATAAAGGCGTAATTTTAAATAATGCAGAAAATTGTGAATATACTGGCAGGTGAGTGAATAGTAACATCACTATCGGCTGCGCGAGGGGTGTTGGTGATGGACCTCATAATTTTGAACCGCATGGTCATTGAGATAACCTGACTGGCACCCTCTCTCCAACTATACAACATAATAAGGATGTTTAGGCTTCAACATGTTGTGTGCATCATCCCTCTGCGATGAGTCTGGCAGTGCAAGACTCCGAACTGCTGACATGCGACAGATTACCTTAATACTAAGGCCAGCAACCACAATATAATAAACTTCTTCCATGGTGAAGTTGGTATAAATATAAACAGCCAAGTAATAAGTACAGATACCTTTATAAAAATACCTGGAATAATTTAACTTTCGGAAAACACAAACAGTTCTAATCAAGTTAAGTTGTTATGAATACATGGTGTTTAAAGCACCCAAAAGACTTATTATTGCAAACTTTAAAAGCTTTATAAATAGTAGAGCATATATACAGGTGTGCTAATCTAACTTTCAAGATAAAAACTGATTACCTTTTGTTGTCAAATTGATAAATGCAAAGCAACTCATACTTATAAAGTTCATATTTCTTTCTTTAAATAGTCAACGACTCCATTCTAAATGTTCAGAAAGTATCCCACATTTATGAATTCTATTATCAATTTGAATGGCGTGAAAGACCTGGTGAACATTGCAGGATCAGTAGTGACCACAATAAGATTTTCATGTAATAGCCAAAAATTTTAGCTGCCTTACTTATTTCTGAACTCTGGGTATTTTCAGATAAACAGTAATAAAGAACAGTGGGAAACCCTTAGCGATTGAGGTACTCTTTAAAACCATACAAACCAAACTATCTCGGTGTAAGGGTCATGATGAAAGTATGAAAGACATAAGTACATACCGTATAGTTGGCAAATAATTTTGCCGTAAACATCGCGCTCTTTATTTATAAATCCATCATTCTGTTTTATTTATGATCATACTTTAGCCTCCACAGATGTTATTTACTTTATTGCTGTTATGCAGATGAATATTTTGCATCTGCTCTGGGAAAATGGCTGTAACTTTCCATGTCAAAAACATCATGATTTTTTATAACACATATAAAATCAGTATACAAATATTTTTTCAAAATGCATTTGATTTATACTTTAAATAAGATTATAATAATATGCAGAGATAATGCATGGAAACTAACACCATTCATAAATATGATTGTTAAAACATGTAAACCGTGTGATAAATTAGATGATGAACAACAAAAACTTAGTCTTACATATAAATCTCAAGAAAAAATATATTTTATGGGATGAAATTACTTAATGTCTAAGAACAATAAAGGATTTTGAGAGAGAGAGAGTAATATTAACGTTGCGCTGATCAATCAGCGAGGAGCAGGCAGATCGCGTAATTTTGAACCATGGGTGAAGTGGTCGAGTTTTGAACGCACGCAACAGCCTGACCGCAAGGTCATACAAATACTGATGCTAAATTGAAGAAACTTTCAAGCAATAAAAAGCTGATAAAAGAAATAGCTAAATACTACGCTGGTATTTCTGGTCTTAGTGATTAGTAAAAACATAACAGGTAATGAAATCAGATTTTCTCGTCAGAAAGCAGTCACAAATTTAAAGAACCTTCTATATAAAATTAGCCACAAAAAGTTCATTATATAAACCTAACCACCAAGACGGTTTATATTTAGATGTTGAAATGAGAAAAGTACTTTATTGGTTGGCTGTTCTAAATCGAAAACAAGGCTACAAAGTTGATGGACCTTATCCATAACTGAACCAAAACTAGACCAGATCCAAAAGGACTGGCAAAGCAATTAAATCGTAACATCCTCTCGTTAATAATTGCCCACAGTACCAATACATAAGTTGATATATCTTAAAAATGACCCGTACGTCTTAAAATAGAACTCTAAGACAAACTTGGCAAACCAACATAAATGACATGCAAATTTTTATTTATAGCTATATGTTCGCCGCAAAAACCAAACTACTGAATTTCATTCCTAAGAGCTTTCAATAAATATTTATGATTAAAACAAATTCATCAGTTTATATATATATATATATTTTTTAAAATTTATTTAACTGTTTTTCAACATCATCGCTATGAAAAAATTTTTAATGATGGAATTATTTCTCTTTACACTATCAAATCTAATCTTTATCATGTTAAATACTCTACCAAATTATTCCAGCCAATATCATAGCCACCGGAGATTAAAATAGATCCACATTTCTAATTTTTTCTTCCTTTAGTTAAAACTTTTGCTTAATATTATGCATTATTGTTTCATATTATAATGTTAGTTTCACTATATACCTATGCGCAAATGGCGCAGATATACTTATGCGCTAAGTTTATTATTTATCACTAGGAGAATTATCTAAATATCGGTGCGCGGACATACACATACACGAGGCGGTAGCGTGACGC
>BMAO01016318.1:0-16788 GCA_019973975.1 Trichonephila clavata | reverse complement strand
TTGAACATCTTCCTAGAATTTAAAAATTCGAAATAATATATATATTTATAGTTAAATACGTTTTACACGTAATAAGTAATAAATAAATAATTTATATAAAATAATATTTAGATCTATTTAAATTCGCTAAATGTGTGCATGTGTATTACTAAAAACCAATACCTATTACTTGTGAGATTTTTTAATAATCTCAAGTTTTCTCAGTAAGAAGAGACTTAAAGTTTAGACAGTTTTATAACATTTACTTTTCGCAAAATATTTTTGTAAATGTTTGCATTAACTTAACTTTTAATAAATTTTAGTAATTGAATATTTTTAAAATTAGCTTATGTATTTCGGTAACTTTTTATTATCTTTCTTAAGTAATCCTTCTTTTATTCAAACTTTATTTTTGAGACTCAAATGCTGTTATAAAATTACAATATCTTAAGAATACAATTTTATGGTATAACTTGAGTAAACAGAGTAATTTTTTTATTTTGTAGACATAGTTATCATTATGTTAATAATAATATTATTTAGGAAATTTATTATAAATGTCTGATTATCAATCAATTTTGATTTTTTTAAAATTAGCGTCTGAAATGTTTGAGAATCCTTATCATGTTTGTGTTTTAAAATCATAAAATAAGAGTAAATTGCATTGCTTTTAAGTTTAACCTGTAGAAATTCCCTAATTTCAAAAAACTTATATGTTATTTCATTCTTCCATATTTCACATATTACATAGCTTAAAATTTAACAACTATTTTTAAATATTTTTTTAATATGTTCATAAAAAAATAAAAGTAAATTAAACCTATACTTTATAACCTATATCCATAAAATTGAGAAGAGTAAGAAGAATAAGAAACAAATACATCAGCAATAAATTAAAAGAATAGGATATTGAATTTATATTTTATTATCATTCTTTGTACAACGTCCCTTTCTGTGTATTTATATTTAAAAAACATTATTTTTTTTGAAAAATAATCTACCTTTTATCAAAAAGAAGAAAGAAAATATTTTTAGAAAACAAAAACAACTCTTCACTGCAAAAGAAAGAAATCGCAGTTTCATTTGGGAGGCAATTACTTTTATGATGTAAGTAATGGCTTAAACCCACTATTGGCTTTTGTGTGAAGGACGTAAGAAAGTTTTTATCGATACTTTTAATGATGCACTGGCAAAAAATAGGTTATTGGCTATCAAGACTTTCTTACTTATTTTTCTACTTTATTATTTTTGTGTGATTAAGAAAGTTTTTTTCCCTTCATGGAAGAAAAAAATCTATTTTTCAGCTATTTAGTCGCGTGACAACTTATCATACAAAGATACAAATTCTGAAAAAGGGGGGGATATATTTTTTAAAAAATAGAATGTATTTCAATAGTTTCTCATGAATAGGCGAAGGGCTTAACCGAAATAATGAAAATATGGACATTAATTTCTTTTCTATTTTTAATACATTGAAATTTAATTTTTTAAATAATTAAATTTTTATTTTTATATTCGTTTTTAAGATACTGAAAATGTTAAAAATTTTATTGTTAAATGTTATAAATAGAATGTTATAATGTTATCTGATAAATGATAGACTTTATTTGTTATTATGGTAAATGTTTTATACAGACGTATGTGGAGGAAATATATTAGTAATGTCATTTCATAACAATAATTTAAGCTATTCTATTGTTTTTTAAAATGTACATTCTCTATTATCTGCCAGTAACGTGTTCCATGAAGGTTTAATGTTCACAAAACCATAGGTTTTGAGTAAATTACTAAGAAAATCACATTGATTTAAGTATTATCAATAATTAAATGGCAACTAATGTTAATTATCTCCTCATATTACTATATTTTCGAAATATGAATAATATCGTTTTCAGTAAAAGAATTTTTTCACTTAAAAGTTCTGACAAACAATGCAATGCAAAGAAAAAAGTGTGTGGTAGTTTTTTATCGAATAAAAGTTTGATATTTTAATAAATATATGTTTGGAAGTATTTATTTTCTATAACAAATATTGTTTCTGTGCTTTTGAAAATTCAGGTTCTAGAAATGTTTTATCAAAACGCAACACTTAAAATAGCAGAAATTTAATATTTTTTTACCTTTTTTAATTTAATTGATGCGTTCAGTTATTCTTATTTTGTATTTACTGATATCAATATTGCAAAGTTTCATCTAGTACTTTCTAATCTAAAACGTAGAAAAGAAATATATTTTCGGTTCTTTTACTATTAACTTTAGTGTATATTCATTATTTACTAACTAATTTTTGATCTGTTTAACAATTTTTTTCTAATATAATATAAACTAACTCGAATATACCCTCCAGCTAATTTTATAGAATCACGTATTTACTTTTTCAGGTTACGGTCATTCTACTCCAGCCACTTGGGGTGGAAAAAACATTCTCATGTTTTATGCCTTGGCTGGAATCCCTCTAGGCCTTGTGGTGTTCCAGAGCATAGGAGAAAGACTCAACACTTTTGTTGCTTTTGTACTGAAGAACCTTAAAAAGGGGGTAGGAATGAGAAACACTGAAGTCTCAGAGACCAATCTCATCTGTCTCATCTCCATCCTCTCTACGGTAGTCATGACACAGGAGCTGCCGCCTTCTCCAAGTACGAGCGCTGGGACTACTTCGACTCTTTTTACTATTGCTTCATCACTCTCACAACCATAGGTAATGGATGACTTGTTTATTTACCTAGATAGATCCTTGCTTTAGAGTTTACTTAGAGCTAGGGGAGGAAGATTCTGAGACGGGTACAATAAGGAATTCTTTGCTTCAGTGTCGTTGAAGAAACGGAAAAAAGAAATGAAAAGATACGGGTTTATTTTTGATAAGACTAAAGAGTAAATTATAAATAAAATATAGTGTTTAGTCATTACTTTTTGAGAATGCTTTTGAAGTGTAAGTCGGTAGAGATACTGCATCAAGAATTTTCAGATAAGAATTGAAGCAAATACTAGTACTTAAACTTGAACACTTATTCTCTTCGAATTTTTCTTGTAAAATGCTTTAAATTATTTTCCTAATTTTTACAGAAGCAAAAAAGTTTTATTCTTTGGTAACTAGGGCCTTTAGATTTAAGATTTATTTCGTGTTCTAAATTTATAAGATGTTTTTCAAAATGTAGCATCGTCCGCATTTTATAATTATTACGTAAGACATAAGCAAATTTACTAAGGACCTTTGAATAGACTAGGTTATTTTAACTTTTATGTTAAAAATGGCAATTAATTTCCTAGCTAAAATAAAATTATATGAATGAATTTCATTATTCACGAAGTTTGCATTTTATATAAGTTATAAAAGTTTTTTATTCCTCATATACCTTCTGCAATTTTTAATTTACGTAAAACTATATTTTGTGCGAGAGTCATATCAATGTATAATCTTAATATATAGCCATTGCATTGTAAGCACTTGTTTAATATGAAAAAGGACCACTTTTTGCCTTCAAAATTACTTAATTGCCCAACACCACATACAGAAAGGAAAATGGAAAATTTCGAGGAAAATCTCTTTCTATTTTATCACTTAATAACTTGTCACTCACTAACTGTGATTCTGTCCTATGTGTATACATATTATAGTAGTTGTAACTGTTTAATGAAAAGTAACAAAATTAAAATTTCTTGTTGACTTACGTAGGAATTAATTTATTTTTTATATTATTTGTTTATAAGTATTTTTTATTGTACAAGATAAAAATAGTTAGTACAGTGAATAATTTTCTCAGTTAAGAGATATTATATTTACCTATTTTCAAGGACTTTTAAATTTTTCTTTGATAATTTGAGAAAAAACATCAATCAAACTGAGGAAGAAGTTTCACATGTGCATGACTTTAAAAGGACACAAATCACAGACATTTCCCCTAACATCACAAAAATATATTAGTAGGAAAAACTGCCACATATGTTTTTCAAATTATTACAGTTTTATTGCTCTTTGATGATTGACAAATAGCATGTAGAACTTTTTCTTGCTTGCGTCTTTTTAACAGGGCTAAGTTTGTGCTACACTTGTGGCTTCATATTTTTCTTGATGAAGTTCCCTTGAAAATTTCCATTTTAACTAAAAAATTTCATGAACATCTATTTTCTTAAATTTACTTATTCTCCATAATTAATATGCATTATTTCAGCATCTTCATCCCTTGTTCGATCATTTACAACTTCCTTCAATAAAATCGCTGATACCATTTCTTATATATACAAGGGGTGATCAAATGAAAAGGTGAAACGACACGGTGGGTACAAATATAGACTTTATTCAAAATATACACCATAGGCCTGAGCACAACGATCCCACTGATGAACAAGCCGCAGGATTCCTTGTTCCCAGAATTCCTGTGGCTGTGACGAGACCCAGTCCTTCACAGTGTCCTTGAGTACGTCGTCCGAGTTGAAGCGCTTTCCTTTCAGGTGTTTCTTCAGTGGACCAAACACATGGAAATCGCAGGGTGACATGTCCGGACTGTAGGACGGATGGTCCAACGTCTCCCATTGGAACTTGTCCAGTTCCATTTGTGTGACTCTGGAGACGTGTGGACGCGCGTTTCATGGAGCAGAACCACACCCTCGTGAGCAGCCCCGGTCTTTTGTTCTTGATGGACCTGCGTAGGCGTCGGAGTGTCTCACAGTACACATTGGAGTTATGCTTTTTCTGTGCTCGAGTAATTCTGTGCTCGCATATTTGGACGCCGCTTTTTATAAGAGTCTTTGCTCTCTCCTGCAGCATGCGGGTACCGCGCATGATCCGATCCCAGTCAGAGTCTCCAATTGCATCCGAGATGTCTCGCTACATTCTCCCTTGGCGGAATATGCAATATTTAACTGTTTCATTTTTATGTCGTTTCGTACCTTTTCATTTGATCACCCTTGTATATGTATATATATCATATATATATAATGCTCAATTACATTTATAAACCATTAATGAGATCGTACAAACACTGCAATCAAAAACCACTGAATTGTTCACAGGAGAAAAAGGTAGCATATTCGTAGAAAATATTTTAGAACAAAGGGTCAGCGGGGAACTCAGTCAGAACAACACCAAGCACCGCAGGGGGAAAAACGCTTGCCACTATAAAAAAAAAAATAAAAATACATTCTATCTTGTTATATAACTGAAAGACTTAATAAGGAACTTTCAAAAAGTAACAAATAAACAACCCAGAATTAACGATTTCATGAACCTGGTGACTGACCCATTCGCTAACGGTTAATTTTTTTTAACCAATGCTAATTTTTCATGGCGATGTTTTGTATGGCGGGCAGTAAGTGCTGAGTTGCGATTCAGATGTTAGCTGTGAAATAGGGGAAGATATTTCAAAAGAATACATTTAGAATTTTTTGAGAATTCAGGTTTTGTGTATTAAAACTTTGACAAAATTACATTCACCATAAAATGCTTTTAAAGTTTTGATTTTTGCTTCACTACAACAAGCTTAAGATCAGATAATTATAATTAACTAATTTTGTAGCATATAAACCTTACTTGCTCTCTTATTACTTTTTAACTTTCTTATTTCTCGGATTTTTCCTGCGCGATTTTGCAAATAGCAAAATCAACCTTTTTTCTATAGCCTAAGCTCATTATCAAAGATACAAAACTGTTTTAATATATAAAGACCTGGAAAGACAGCCAGTTTATTAAACACTTCTATTGTATTATAAAAAAACATTAAGTAATGTCCACTACTAAGGTAACTTCCTATAAAGTCTATCATTCGAAAAACGTTCAATCTAATGCTTATAAGAAATCATCCAAAATCTGTACCAAATAATCATGATTTGTTTATAGAGCCCGTTATAAATTTATTTTAAATTTAGTCTGTATTAGTATTTGGGGTAAAAATGAAAAACAATAATCAACCCACCATTTAATTGATATTTCACGTTTCATTTCCATCTGCTATGTTTCATATACTATATTTTTATCTTCTTACAGTTAGTCGAAGAAATACAGATTTAGAATTATCCCTAGAGGGTTTAAGAAGTAAGAAATAAAAATTGGGAATTTCGCTCAAAAACTATTTTAGATACCTAGATAGGTAATTAACAATTTAAAGAAAAAGTTTTTTGTAAAGTTAAAAGCAGAACATAAAAAGCCTAAAAGCTAAAATTTAATTTTCAGTTTACATTTCCTAAAATTGTAATTTTTATTAGTACAACTTTAAAATATAATATCAGTTTAAAGAAACGTTATAAAAATTCAAAGGTCTTTTTTATAATGAATTCTATCATTAAAATTCATTTATAACAGTAGAATTTGTTAGATTACAACTTTATTAATTTTTAAAAAAAATAATGTATACGAGATATTTTCTGTGATTTAGTGTAAAATTGTTGTTTCCTTTCACGGAGTAAACTTTAAATTTTTTAAAATTTTCATTAAAATATAAAATTTTTCATTAGTTAAAAAAAATTTTTTTTTCGACTTGAAATTAATTGGGACAATAACTTATGGTATAATTAACTTATAGTTAAGTTACCTTTTTACACTTTGAATAAATTGCGTTTTCCTTTTTAAAATTTCAGAGAAACTAAATTAGAAAAACCTTTTTAAATTAAAATTTTAATTTATAAAAATGATGGAATATGCGCGTAATAGAAAGAGCGAATAAATTTGTCTTAAAAATAACTGTTTTAATTTTAAAAAAATATTTTTAAGGACACTTGATTTTTATTCGTGAAGATAATAAAATAAATATATCATTTGAAAAGCAAATGTGTGATGTTGAATGGTACCAAATATTGAAGTTCCAATTACTAATATTATTTCCCCTTATATAAATTATGTTAATAAAAGATTTGAAAACACGCATCATAAAGTTTTATAGAGTTTCTTTTTGTTTTTTGTTTTGTTGTTAATATTTATGTAGAATATAGAAAACAGTTATTTAAAATTCTCTGGAAAAAATTTCCAACTCATTTTTAAATTAAGTACTTGGAAAAAAAATTATCAAACTAGTTTCATCACTAGTATTGAACAATATGAAGTCATTTCTTAAGGATAATATTTAGATGAGTTAGAAACACTTAAATGTGTAATTTGCTTTTTAAAGGTCTTATTTCTTTGTCTGGAATAATCATAAAAATATTTATTAAGGCTGACTAATAATTATTGTAATTATAGAAATTTTCATTTATATTCGGGTTAACATTTTTTTCTTCAGTAATGTAATACAACATGCTATTAAAATTAATACATTCGTAAGATTTATTTTTAACTTCAATCCTCCCCGTTTTAGCTTATAAGTTTCAAAGCTTATTTAATTACTATCTTGAAGTAAATGAGCCGATATTTAAATTAGGGATATTAAAAAACAGAAAAAATTTAATCCATATTACATTTTAAAGTTTCAGAAAAAAAAAATTTTATCCATAATTTTATTTATTATCATTCGTTAATTGTTACTAAGTTCAAATTAAATAAAAATTTAATAAAATATTTTATTAAATTATTTGATAAAATTTTTTTTTCCAAGTATAATGGAATGTTTTTTTCCAACCATAAATGCAATTTCTCTAATGTCCTATTATTTTTCCTATTGCAGCACATAAAAAAGTAGATAAAATATAATTGATAAGAAATATAGAAACATAAAACGATATTCATTTAGTGCTATATCTTTGTGATGCAAATATCGAAGGAAGAATAATGTAGTGACGATGGACATTTAAAGACTGGGAAACCAATTAAACCAGGCTATCAAATGAAGGTTGTGTCCATTACTTTTTGCATTTAAGACACGGCGTATAATGACTATAGCGTTTCATTGATTTTTCTTAGTGAAGCCTTAAATTTATATATATATATAGTCTTCTTGGCAATAATGATTGTTGGAAGATGCAATTTATAAGGACACTGACAGTAATTATTTTTCCAGAATTTTCTTTAAAGATTTAGATTTTCCTTTAATCATTACGGGAGAAAATGTTTAACAAATGTGATGCAATTTATTTTAATGAGCAGGATATATATTTTTATATCGATATTAGTAACACAAATTTATTTGTCATATCGTGAAAAAATAAGACACGCAAGACTCTAGATTTAAATATTTGATTTTCACTCTCCTAAAATAAAATATTAACCCGTGGTGTTTAAAAATTTTCACACAATCACCACAATTAAATTTGCAATTTACAATATAATGATAAAATTTTTATTCGAGTAAATTATTAGAAATTTAGATGAATAATTTATGATAAATTTCAATTAATTAATCAACACAATTTGAGTAATTTATTTATGATATAAGCAATTATTTCCAATTTTTATGCATGTTTTCAATTTCATTTATTTAATAATCTTTAATCTGCTTCTACGCAAAATTCTATAATGTATTTTTGAAAACAAAATGGGCTTTAAGCCTTTAAAATTGAATCTAAGCGATAAAAAAATTTTTGATAAAAGTTCTCAAAAAAAATTTTTTTTAGAAAGTAAAATGGAAAATAATATTTTGATTCATATTTAATGACTGATTTCATGACTTCAATAAATAATTCATATTTAAATGACTTCCAATTAGCATTTCTGAAGCAACAATTAATTATTAGATTATAAATAAGTATTTTTTTATTAACCATGTATTTCAAAGCTAAACGAGTACTATTGGGGACTAGGAACTGCAATACCGGTATACCGGGATACCGAATACCGGTATTTTGAGCCATTTCTACATTTTTGTAACATACCGGTGTTCTCACAAGTTAAAATACCGGTTTTTCGGTATTTACTAGAATTTTTTAAAATTGTCTCTGCTACATGTTCAGGGATCACCAACATAGCAAAATAGTATACGTTTTTGTTTTTATATCTCCCTAACGGGCTAAATTAGTTGGACTGTGAATACAAAGTTGCATAGTACAATCAAGAGAAGTGATAAAATATGTGAATCATCCAAGGAAGCGGGCCAAAACTAACCTATTTCAGCTCAGAGCGATACTGCTCACGTTCAGGATTCGTCGCGTCATATTCGCGTCTGTGAAAACAAGGTTGTAGTTGTGAAAAAAGTGCGTAATATTTTAATATTTTTTCAAAATGATGAGTTTGTTATATTCCAATTGTATTTGCATATCATTCTTGAGGTTCAAAAAATTTAAGATTTATTACATACCCATAAATAATAACCCATAATAATGAATCAGAATAACTTTAAAGAACAGAAAAAAATGAGTTGATAAAATGTCTGTTTAGTTTCATTGTTTATTTGATAAAACCTCATACTACAGAATGAATAACAATATTTACCCTTTTTTGTGATTAAATTGATTAGATACTCATTTACTTTTATGTGATTCTTTATGTAGTGTTATAATTTATAAGTTACATATTATTTTTTGTAATATTTACCCTCTAAGCTGGCAAATAAAACAAGGAAAACTTATGTGTTTTCTTTCTTTTTCTAAAATTTATGCTACCGGTATTAAAACCGGTATTCCGGTATTAAGACTTTAAGAATACCGAATACCGGTATTGAACTCTTGGTCTGATATTGCAATCTCTATTGGGGACGTACCTCATAATTTTAGACCTTGATCAAATGACGAGGATGGCATCTAAGGGGGTACCCATTTTCAAAACTTGCGTAACGCACCAAGGACAGGTATTTGAATCTTGAAACACAGACAGAATATAATAGATCATTACTATTGCTAGATTATACATGGCGATGCATTTAGAAAGAAGCAATCTAAAATCCTAATTCTGAATATTATTTTCTGCGTTACTCAATTCTCACTATGAACATAATAGGAACATTACATCTACATATAATCTATATATATTATTCTACTTTCAATGACCACATTATAATGCAAAATATAATTCTTTATCAAATAATTTTATAAAGTTTTATTATTATTGATTAAAAAATAACAATTAATATGCAGTAAAAACGATTTACACAAAATTTAGTGCATTATATATAGTATTAAATACATTTCAACAAATTGATGAAGCATAATTATGTTAATATAATACTATATTTTATGTAACTATAGTTCTAAGAACTAAATTAGATAATCTTTGGATCGAATATATATATATAATTATATAAGAATGTCTAAATTCCTTTTTTGTGCTTGTAAGTTTTTTCTTTGGCATTGGTAATATCGAGCAATATTATTACATCTTTTTGTTCTGAAGATAGTCCTGTAGGAGGTCTAGTTTCATTTTATGGAACAAATGAGTTATGGTTGCAGGTACTGCTAAGAACTAAGCCGGTTATAACCGGGGTCTTTTGATATATCAGACGTTTGCTCTTTTAATTTCTACAGTAGAAGGCTTCTCTGTGTAGGAAAATATCCATCAATGTTCGGTTTGATTAGCCTATTTATAAAATATAGATATTTATGAAAATGTAAAGCATGAATCCGAATCTTTTTATAAATATTTTATTTTTCAGTTATCATTGCGGTTTTCGCTTTTTTCTGGCGTTCTATATACTTTTGAAATTAATTTGAAAATTTATCTAAATCTAATAAACATTATCAAATTTGTAACCCCTCAGGCAATTTGCATGGAAAATTTATAGTTTAACATTTATGCAATAGACCAATTAGTAATTTCTTTGATGTCTGCTCCCAGACCCCAACAATAGTGTTGGAAGGTTTTCCGTCTCTTGAATGGCATTTTGAAACTCTTATATAGTGCCTATACCAGGGTGTGGTGAACCTTTGTCAATCAACGTGTCATTGCTTTCTAGAGAAGTGTGTAATGAGGTATAGACGTGCCGTCAAATAATTTTGACTTTTAATAATTAGAAAAAAATTAAACTAAATACTAACAACTCAAAACTCTTTATTTACTACAAAAAATGCCTTTTGCACTGTATAGTTGTAAATGTTTTAGTTATACTTGTAATTGAAGTTAAAGTAACATTAGTGGGACTTCTGTTATTACAGAGTGAATGATAAGTAACTTATATTAGGATCGTAAGATGCTACTTTTATGGAATGCATGCTGAATTCGAGTAATTTGCAAAAAGGGTTTTAAGCAATTAATTATCTTTGTTGTGTGTCACTTTTTGACAAGAGCCGATTGGGTGGCGAAGTTGGTTTGTCGCTGGCCTTCTGTACCCAAGGTTGCGGATTCGAAACCTATCCAAGTTGGTGGATTTTCATGATGCAGAAAATCGACAGTGGCCATGTCGTATGATTATGCGGCATGTAAAAACCCCTTGAAGTTCCCGTTTGGCTTCAGTGCCCTCGGCAAAATTAAATTCTTAAGTTCAATATCGCATCCTCAGAGCTCAGGCGCCTCCATTTGGGGAGGAAACTGGGCGTCAAAATTACTTGTGGTATTAGTATTGCCTATACGGTGGCGCACTAAAAATTGATACCAGCTCCTGGGAAATGAACTAGGTCTGCAAAGGTAAAAAAATACCAATACGCAGCCCCATTAAAGAAAAAAAAACTTTTTGACAGGAGGATTTGTGATTTGTTTCAGAATGCAGTTTTACACACCATGTTCTGCATACCACTGTTCCAGAATATAAAATACACCCCGCTTTGTCGTCTTTACTAATAATGCCATATTTCTAGATTCACCAAGTTTGAAATTCTCTGTTACACTTATTATCTTGCACTTTTTGTTCTTTTGCGTAACTAGCCATATTAAATAGCAATTAAAATCGTAAATATAACACAAACTTTAAAATACAGTTGTGTCAATGAAATCGATTATGTATGCGTTCACAAATTTTGCATCATAAGCAGCTGTAGTCCATGACGTAACTAACGCAAGGAAATGAGACGAGCGCTCTTCTTGCCACCCCGCGACCGATCACTCGTTTTGTTCGTAATACTTCACAGTGATCTTAGTCATTTTGAATTAAAATGCAAACCATTTTGATCAATGATGTGCCCGAAATATTGTGACACGTGCTATTGATGGCATGCGTGCCACTTGTTAGCCGTTCCTGTTCTATACAGTCGCATAATATTTTCTTTAGATTGAAGATAGTAGGAACTTTCAGATTGGAAGTACACGCCAAATGAATTGTTACAACTTTTGATATGGTTCCTGAGATATCCATAAGTATGTTTATCCGCCTCACACAACTAGAAAAACGATTCATCAGACCAAATAAAAAGTCATCTGTCCAATAACAGTCCAATGATGGAGCAAGGAATCCTTAGCGATGCGCATAGCTTTGTGCTTAGAAATCATCAAGGACAAGTGATAGAGCTTTCGTGTTCAAAGACCAAGTTAAAGAGGAACTCCTTTAACCAGTTCTAAATCTGATTCTCTGTTTGATGCCTTAACATTGAAATCTGTTGCAATTTGTGGAATTGTTACGTGTATATTCCATTAAAAGATTCTTAACAATCTCCTGTTATTTTTATTTTTTAGGGTATTTTTTATTCATATCACCATAGGAGAGTTGATATTTTTTTGAAATTCAGATATTTACAATACACCATTGCAAAGATTCCATGTCAGAAAAAGCAAATTTTATCTCGATGGTGGAAATATTGGGTCCCATCTTACGCTCTCCCCCCACACACAATTAAATATCCTCATTGAAGTTACCGCTATTTAGTTATCTCCTGTTATTTGTTGCTAAAAATTTGAGTGAAATTTTCTTCGAGACGTATTTTATTATCAAAGGTCTAAATTGAAGTTTATCAATTTTTCTGGCCGTAAACACCGATTGTGTATTTTTTAACACTATAAAATGAAATGTTTTTTTCAATCATCGCCAATTTTTCTAATCGTCTGAATGTTTGTCAAGAGATTATCTCTTCACAAACATTCTCAAGCATTTTATTTCCTGTAACATTGATTTGACTTCTAATTCCCAAAGGTTTCTACATATGAAGAAAACTCAAATAATGTTGTAATGTAAACCCAATATCAAATAATGTATTATCCGTAGCATTTTTTTTTATTTTAATCCTCAAAAAGTGCCGCTACTGTATATTATATGTATATTGTATATATTCTTATTTTGCAGTTTTTTAAATTTTCTAAAAATTACTTAATAATCTGTTTTTACAAGTATGATATTTGTTAAAACCGTCACTTTAGTTGTATTATACTCCAAATACTTTAAAAAAAATTACAGCATCCTTTGGAAAATTAGATATTTGAATTAAGTGTGTTCACGGGGATATTATACTATAATTAGAATTTTTTTCACAATTTGAGGAAACCAAATTTTGGGTTTTCAGTCAAAAAAGTGGGTACTATTATTTTGACCTACAGTGGTTCTGCATTTTCCGGATGACTAATATTGATTATCATGTCTTTGAAATTATTCTTTTGACCCACTGCAGATGTTACAACTTTCTAAAACTGGTGAAAATTGTCAGGTCACCAGTATGTTGTAACAATTAATCATCACATTAATAGTAACGCAATATTACAAAACTTTTTTTACTACTTGCGCATTCAAACTGAACTCAAATAACATTTTAAAATTTATTTCTCTCTCTTTTATTTTTAAACTGAGTTTCTCTCCACTTGTTTCACACTAATGAACAAAATATTACAACTCCCCCAAAAAAGATGCTTTATATACATCGCTTTTCTAATATTTACACATAAAAAAACAAGAGAAAAATATTTTTAGTGTTTAGCAAACTGTCAATAATTTCTTACCACCCACTAAAGTGTAGAAATTAATTTTAATTATTTGCTTAGCAAACTATGTACTTGCTAAGAAATGATTTTATGTGTAGAAAAAGAGATGAAACAATATAAAGCTATATTTTCAGTCAAAATAAACGACAAATTTTTCAGGTTCAGTCGAAAATGTACAAGACAATTTCTTTCACCAATGTTACAAACCAACTATTTCTGCTCAAAAACATTAAAGAGGATCTAATACTTTATAATTTACTTGAACTATTCATTTGTTATTAATTATATGACTGATTTGATGTGCGATAAAAACCGTTCTTTTAAGTGTGGTATGTTTAACAATGGAAGCATAAAAACAATTTGAACTATTTTTAAAGATAAAAACAAAGAAGAATTTTCTTTAATCTTATTAAAAAAAAAAGAGAGAATTGAAGTTTTTTGCTTAAAGAAAAGGGTTATTTTTTTAAGCTGTCACCCACTTCACCTGTTTTTTTACTAAACTAATCTTCAGTAGGACATATTTGACAAATATAATTCGACAGATGCTAGTAACAAGATTTATCAAGAATGAAATTCTGTCAGAGGATTTGTTTTTGAAGTTTTTAGACTAAAATTTAGAATGTAGTAAACTGAATCTAGATTATATATGAAAATAAAATATACAGATATCTGGTAATTATTTTAATTTATGAAAAGATCCGAAAATCTTGCTAGTTTTTTTACCAATTGAATTATGTGTATTTGTGATAAATAAACATTATATTTTTGAATCTTATTCTAAAAAGTGAATCTTCCAGCTTATATTATATTCAAAAATGAAATAAAAACTCTGGCGCGTATTTAACGAAGAAATGTTATTTTACAAAGAATAAATGTTTGAAGAATTTATACAACTAAAAAATTATGAGAATAATAATTTTAGTAATCACTCGATCTTATTTTTAATTCTTTGGAATTAAACGCGAATAAAACTCATAACATTTAAAAAATAAGTCATACGAACAAAATATTACGCGATTAAATTTCTTATTTGAAACTTCTATATAAAAAGAAATATTTCATTCTATTTAGTTTTTGTAAAGTTTTAGAAAAAATAATTTCATATTTTTAAGCAAAAAATTAGTATTTCCTTCTAAAAATTTGATTTTAATTACTTTATGTAAATCACCAAACCCTTTTTCTGTTTGTTAATCCTACTGTACTGTGCTTGTGTTTATTATTCCTTAATTTTCTTGTTTTAACATCTTTTAAATGTAATAATAAGCAATAGATTCATATATAATAAATTTCTTTATAAATTTTCTATAAAAAAGTTTGAACATCTTGTAGTTAATAAACATATAAGTAGATGATATGGCTATAAAATAACGAGACTAATGCTATAAAAAATTTTATATTGATTTCATACATATTTACTTATTATCACCTTCAATATACAATCCTGCTCTCTATCCCTATAACTCCTCATTAGAATCTTCCATTGTTCGAAATAGTACTAAGAATATTTTAGTGTGAACTTGTTCAAGACGCGTGCCGCTTTCTATTTCCAAGCTTTAAAAGACTCAAATCATTTTCCTTTAATGCAAATTTCGCCTTATGAAACATATAAAAGTCGCATGAACCAAGATCCTGCAAATAAAACGGTTGTTCTAATACAAGGATGCTGTATTTGACTAGAAACCTCTTGATACACAATTCGGAATGAGCCAGAGCATTGCCTTGATGGAAAACCTGTGCCTTGTCCATCAACAATTCTGGCCATTTCCCCCTTTTTCTTTCACAGAATTCAGCAAGAACATGAAGGTAGTGATATTAATTAATAGTTTGATGCTCAGAAACCCAATGAGGTACACAATCTCTTGAAAATCGAAAAAACAATCATCATTGCTTGGAATTTTGGATTTACTTATTTGGGAGTTATTGACTGTCGGAAATGGGCTCTGCCAGTACATCGAATGACGCTTCGTTTTAGGATCAAAATTAAAGACTACGATTCCTCATACATTATTATCGTGTTCAATAATTTTGGGTCATTTTCAGTGGCATTCAAATTGTCAGTAGAAATATTTTTGCAAGCTTTTTCTGGTTCAAATGTAAGAATTTTAGGCACCATTTCAGCACAGGCCCTTTATATGCCAAAATTGCTACATAAAATTTACTATGCATATCCTTTGTCAATTTCTAGTCTCCGCAATGGCACGAGTAAACTGATGGTTTTATCGAACCAGATTACCCATTTTTTTGATGCTGGCAGCCGTTTTTACCGTTGAAAAGCGATCCGAACGGGAATCATCTTTTCCGTCTTCTCGGTCATTTTGATTTCGCTTAAACCTCTCAAAAGCTCGTAAATGCGATAAGCATTCATTGCCATATATTTGTTTCAATAAATTATAAGTTTCAGTTGACAGTTTTCTTAGTTTCATGTAAAATATCACAAACCTCCGTGATATACTTTTATACTTATCATTTTTCCGGCAAAGCAGGGAAAAAAAGAAAAAAAAAACCTCTGCTACCGCTATATAGATTTGTTTCAGAAAAGTGCTTTATTCGAAAGAGAAGGCTACAGGACTGTCGTTCGCTGGCGTTTATCGCATCCTTAACACAGTTTCAGTCATGTTATTTAATAGCCACAACTTGTAAATTTTTTTCATTTTATTTTAGTGTATATTTTAAGCAATAGTTAAGAAATACATATTCCCTTTTAAAAGCAAGTGATATTTTTACAAAACTTTGAATCGATGCATAGTTAAAATAAAATGTTAAAATATACTGAAATTCTTTATTTTGAAACATAAATTACATTTGTATGTATACACGAATCTCATTTTTAAATTTAAATTATGTTCACACACATGTAATACATGGAAAACGTATTTCCGTAAAATCCGAACTACAACATGCAGCTACGCATTCAAGCATCATTTTTTTTTTCATTTTAAGGTATGCTCTCTGAATAATGCGTACCCTTTTTAAAAAGAAGCTAGAAATTTTTTTTATGCAATTCTCTTATGTTTTGAAGATATTTAGTCGAGGTATTATACCAGGCTTTTGAAAAAATTGTATATTTCTATAACTACAACTGTTAAGCTTATAAGGTATGCCAGTTCTTTTGAATAAACATTATTTCAATGTATGTAGAAGTCTAATTTCTTATGTTCAGCACTTTTTTTTATTTTTAAAAC